>LBNU01034562.1:168485-184135 GCA_014162995.1 Artemisia annua
GAGCTTGCTTAAGACCATATAAAACTTTCTTTAGTTTATAAACATAATCAGGTTTTGTGAAGTCAATGAATCCTGGAGGTTGTGCCACATATACCTCCTCATTGATAAAACCGTTAAGGAATGCACTCTTCACATCCATTTGGTATAGCCTAAAATCTAGGGTGCAGGCATAAGCTAAAAGGATTCTAATCGATTCTAATCTAGCTACGGGGGCATAGGTTTCGTCAAAATCAATTCCTTCTTGTTGATTATAACCTTGGGCGACTACCTAGCTTTATTCCTAGTTACTATTCCATTCTCATCTAATTTATTCCTAAATACCCACTTAGTTCCTATTATGGTCACATTCCTAGGATTTGGAACTAGTTCCCAAACATCATTTTTTTTGATTTGATTTAATTCTTCTTGAATAGCCATAATCCAACTTTCATCCTTTAGGGCTTCATTTATATTCTTAGGTTCTATTGTTGACACAAAACAAAAGAAGTTATTTTTGTCTTGCGCTTGTGATCTAAGTGTTCTTTGATTTAGGTGGCCTATGATGTTGTCTAATAGGTGTGACTTAGATTCCTTAATATTTACAACCTCGTTTTCTTCTAAAGTTTCTACTTCAATATCATTGCCTAAGGGTTTTGTTTTACTAACCTCAATAGCTTCTTCCTCTATAACATCATCATCTTCTAAGGGTAATGTCTTAGGTGGTGGAGGAGTTTCATCGAAGGTTACGTTTAAGGATTCTTCTACTTTCATAGTGTGTTTATTTAAGACTATGTATGCTTTACTATTTTGCGAATATCCTAGAAAAATTCCTTCATATGACTTAGGGTCGAACTTAGTGAGATAATCCTTTGTATTAAGAATAAAACATTTACTTCCAAATACCTTAAAGTAGCCTATATTTGGTTTTCTACCTCTTAATAACTCATAAGGAGTTTTTCCTAGAATTCGTCTAATAGACACCCTATTAAGTATATATGTTGAAGTATATACGGCAAGACACCAAAATTTTTGTGGGATAGATTGTTCATTTAACATGGTTCTACTCATTTCTTGTAAAGAACAATTTCTCTTTTCTACTACCCCATTTGATTGAGGAGTACGTGGAGCAGAAAAGTTGTGAGATATTCCATTTAAATCACAATATTTTCCGAATTGTACTTCGTTATCAAATTCCCTACCATGATCCGTCCTAATTGATACTATATGGAATCCTAACTTATTTTGTATCATTTTACTAAATGTCTCAAATTTTTCAAAGGCTTCGGTTTTATCGCTTAGGAACCTAGTCCACGTGTATCGTGAATAGTCATCTACTATAACTAAGGTGTAGCGGTTGCCACCGTAGCTCCGCACCGCGGATGGACCGAAGAGGTCCATGTGAAGTAGTTCTAGGCATCTAGTAGTGGATACTATATTCTTAGCTTTATGACTAGCATGTGCTTGTTTTCCTATTTTACAAGAATCGCAAAAGTGTTGATTATATTTTAGACTAGGCAAGTTTCTAACTAATTCCTTAGAAACCAAAGATTGTATTTGTTGCATGTTTGCATGACCTAATCTCCTATGCCACAAGGTGGAGTTTTCGTCTAAGGTTGCTACGCATATCCTATCTTCCAATTTATCTCCTAGTTTCATGACATATACGTCGCCTTTCCTAATTCCTCTACCTATGACTTTATCATCCTTAGTAATTACACTATTCTTATCAGTAAAGGTAACCCTACACTTATTGTCACATATTTGACCTATACTAAGAAGTTATATGCTAAGTTATCTACATGTTCAACATTTTCAATAGTTAGGGAGTCTTGAGAGATCGTACCTTTGCCTATGATTTTTCCACGATGATCACTACCAAAAATAACATTACATCCATTGTATGCTTTGTATGTAGAGAATAACTTGCGATTCCTCGTCCTGTGTCTTGAGCACCCGCTATCCTTTACCCATTCATCGGGCTCCAAATTTATTCCTAGGCATATTTTATTTGATGCTTGAGCGACGAAACATTCTTGTTCTTCATCATCAAATCTTTTCCTTCGAATTGTTTTCCTTTTATCTTGTACTCTTTGTCGCTTTTTGATAAGTCTTTTGAATTCTTTAACGACCTTTGCATATTCTTCGTCTTCACTTTCGGAACTAGAATCTTCATCGTCATTATCACTTGGTTCCTTCTTTGTTGTCATCTCTACATAATCTTCTTGTTCCCTCTTGTCATGGCTCATGTTGTTTTCGGCATCATTACCTTCACATAAAACATTTGAACTAGTAGCACTTGTACTTACTTCAACTAAATATTTATCTACTATACTTTCTTTTGCTACTAATTCATGTGCAAGTTTTTCTTTGGCTTGACATTCTTCTTGGTGATATTTTAAAAGACTTTTCCACATGTCGTTTGCCGTTTGAAAAAAAAATATTCTTTCATACTCAACACTTGGTATAGCTTTGTATATAATGAATTTTGCCAAGTTATTTTGTTTTTCAAAAGTAGTATTTATTGATTGAATATCACCAATTGAAATGACATGCCAAAGATCATAGTCTATTGATTTCACATAACTTTCGAATTGATTTTTCCATGTAAGAAAATTTTCATTTTCAAGAAATGGTGGTTTGAAAACAATTTTCCCTTCTAAATATTTTTCCATTTCCATAGATCGATTTCAAGTTTTAAAATACAATATATTTTAAAAATCTTGTTTGACGTGGCTCTTGATACCAATTGTGGAAAACTAGGAGGGGGGGTTGAATAGTTTTACGTCTTTTTAAATTTATAAAAACTTTGGTTATGAAAACTTCGATTCCAATTTTATGTGATCTCAACTTGCAATTATAAACAACAAAGTATACTAATAAATATAATATGAAACATGCAAGTAAATAAGTAAGGAAATAAAGGTAGAAAGATAGCACCGTGAGACAAAGGATTTATAGTGGTTCGGCTACGAATCTCCTCTTCGTCCTACTCCACTCCCCGAGTACCTAACTCGGGAGTTTTCTTCACTATGTCAACAAGCTCCCTTATGGCGGAGAAAACCTTACACAATTTTTGCTTACACCAATTTACGACACTAAGCTAAATGTCGGGTTCTAATTGTAGCTAGAACCAATCTCACACCACTACACAACTTAGCACGACTTCTACACAACTTATACATTCCACAACTTCTTCACTACTTCACACCACTTCACTACTTCACTTCTTCTTCCTCTTTACACAACTTCACAACTAACACAGCTAGATCTATCTAATTACAAGCACACCACACCTTCACAAATGATATATACAATATACACTACTAATCAACAATACTTCTTAAACTTGATGTTGAAGGAGTCTTTTCTCTTGCACTTTTGATGAGGATGGATGAGGAGGGATTGAATCGCATGAAACAAGGACTAATAATCTTATGATCAAACGGTTTTGAAAGATGTTTAGAGAGGATTGGATCTGAAAATTTTAGTGCAAAAGGTGAGGAAAAATACCAGGTTTGAGGTGGTATTTATAGGCAAAGAATTCTGACAACAGGAGCGTGCCGACCCCCTTAAATGGAGGCCGGCCCCCTTAAAATTAAGGGGGCCGCCCCTTATAATTAAGGGGGCTGCCCACCTGTAACGGCAGAATTCTTTATCTTTTTCTGGGGAAAGTTTATTTGGTGAAAAGCTAACTGATTTTGGTTAAAAATTTGAATTCATATATTTAGTATGATTTAAACATTTTCCTTTATTACCAAAAGTGTTTTTCAAAATTATATAATATGTTTATATTATTTAATAAACTTTGTAATAATTAAATACATACCCCTTTGATCATGAAATGTATTAAGCACTTGTCTATTCATACCTTAAGTGATTTAGTTGGATAAAATGATATAAACTAACTTAATACTTGTTTACATAGTAATCTTACGTTTCATGTTTTTACATTTTGTGATCGTCAAAACATAGAGATATCGAATAATATAAATAACGTTTTTATGCATTATTTATATCAACAATAGGGAACACTCGGAGCATGACTGCGTCATGAGAAACACCTGGTATGTTGAAGAGACTAGTAATGTAGAGCACATTTTCCACGTGCTCATAAGCATCTTCCGTCTTGAGTCCAGCAAACGGTTTCTCTCTTAGTTCCCTCATAAATTGCAGCTTGATCTCGAATTGAACATCCGCTCTAATCATTGGCCTCATAAGGCCAGGTCCTTGCTCGTCCCTAGTCAGAGCAAGGTACTCTTCCAAAGTAAGGGTATCGATATCGACTACCTCCATGGTACCTGAAACTAAAAAACAAAAATATAAGAAAAACAAAATAAAACTAGAAAATTTAAAAAACTTAAACAAAAATCCCATTATAGCTCCCAGGCAGCGGCGCCAAAAACTTGATGCAGGTTTACCGACCAGGTTTTAATATTTATAATTAATCGTTTTACCAAAGGTCTACCTATTTGCACTAACGGACAGAGAATCCAGTCGTGTATAGAATAGTAATGGTAACTCCGAGGTCGTCCCAAGAGCTATGTGGTGCAGACTATGCCTAAGTCTAATGTCACTAATTAAAAGAAATAATGGATTGATTGATTGGTTGAAATGAAAATAAAACAATAAAACAAATAGGAAATAAAAGTAAAGTTGTGAGCAGTGGGAGAAAAGTGTACTAGCCTAGTTACTTCTCCTATGTCATTTTATGTCATGTTCCCTATTAAACTAATCTTATGCTTTAGGTGGGGCGGACATATATCACTAGGTGCATATGGTCAAGTTCCCTAGCCTATCTCCCCCGAATCCTGTCAGGAACCATGGCGTTTCCCATGTAGTAAGTCGACGTATGGTATACGGGTTTGAGTCATTAAGTGCCACTACATGCTAGACTTATCTTTAAATGGCCCGTTGTCACGATCATAAGCCATTTCTCTAACTTCTTAAGTTTATCAAGTACGGAAGGTGATCCTATGGTCAATTCGCACACGAGGCAATATGGTCAGTTGTCATCCCTCCCATTTCCCCGCAATCCATCAGGCTAGTGTCCTATGGTCAATTCTTCTAGCCTACTAACTCAATTGGGGTCTTAATTCAATTAAAGCTAGCGTAATGGATACAACCGCATCTCAAAACTACCGAAACTAAAGGTTCTCAAGACAAACTTTGCATGCACACACGTAAAAGCATATAAGAAAAGTACGGAGACATGATTAAAACAATCTAGGCATCATAACTAGGCTAGCACCAGAGGTGCTTAGCTAATCATATTAGAATTAATACTCGAAATAATGTTTACAAGATCCATATATTCGAAATGTAATTGAAATAATTAAATGCTAAAACTTATGGTGATTGAAGTTTGATTTCTCCCTTTGAAAGCCTTCGTATGTTGCTATAGAAGGGCCTCCTAAAAGCTCCTAACGATCTCTGATTTTGTGTGTGAGAAAGTTTATGTTGAAATGCAGAAATTAGGGCTGTATTTATATGCCCGATGGGAGTTACGGTGTAATCACTAAATGTGTTACGTCGTAACTGGTAAATCTTATCCAGATCCAGAGTTTACGGCGTAATTGATGAATTGTTACGCCGTAATAGTCATTAAGGGATTCTTCTACGTCGTAATCTCCAAATAGTTACGCCGTAGAGTATTTATCGGATCTGAGATAACTCTTGTAGCCTTCATTACGTCGTATTCCCAAAGGTGTGTTACGCCGTATGTTAATTCTTGATCTTGGACTACTCTCGTACTCGTTGCTACGCCGTATTCCGTAGTTGTTGTTACGGCGTAGTCTTTATATCTGAGGATTCTTCAAGACTTTAGATGGTTACGGCGTAAACTATGAAATGTGTTACGCCGTAACTGTTGATTCGTGTTGACTTAAAATCCTTGCTACGGCGTAGTTGAGAGATTGAGTTACGCCGTAGCTTTTTCCAGCATACTCGGATTTGTCTGGATTTGTCTATCTTTTGCATGTACTTTCCAATTTCCTCGTCTCTTTAGTTCCTATGCTCACTCATAACCTGAATACAAAATATGAAGAGATAGTAGCATATATTCACATTATTAACAATATAAATGAGCATAATAGGGGGAAATTGACACTTAAATATGAGAGTAATTTGATGTTATCAAAGTATTAAGGATATGTTTGGCAAAAGTAACTGTGAGCAGTAGCAATGAGCAGTAGCTGTGAGCAGTAGCCACAGCTCAATGCTCACAGCTTCATAAAGAAGCATTGGAAAAATGAGCTTTCCTAAAAAATAGCAAAGCTCACAGATCTCATGCCAAACAAACACTAAAAATCAAAAAGCTCATTGCTCCAAAAAGCTCCATAAAGCTTTGCGCCAAACATAGGCTAAGTAATTGATCGACATTACCAACTATACTTTTCAACAGGGCCACCTTAATGAAACAAACCAAATATTCGACCTATTGTTTTTATGGAGTATAGATGAGCTCAACTTGCATAGATTGCATACTATTTTAAAATTCTCTTTTTTAAGTATTCCTGAAATGAGATAGCTTAGAAGAAAATAAAATTTTCAAAAGAGCCCGTTTGGTTGGGGGTGGTGAGAGTGAGATTCGGGCATCAACGTAAATTTAATTGTTTGGTTTGATTTCTTGAGTTATACAACAGTGTCACATACCCTTTTTGATGAGTTTTCACAAAAGTCGTTAAAGACCCTTGGATTTTTGACACTTCTTTTGTTTTTGTTGACGTGTAAACTTCCAAACCTTACATGGTTATTATTTCATTATTTTTTAACTTTTGCAATTTTTAAAAGTAATATATTAATATTATATCTAATCATTAACCCAATTTAAAATTATTTTCTTTTTCCCACCTCAAATCCTAATCAAAATCCTAAACCAAATTTAAATCTAAATCCAAATGCTAATTCTAAACCCACCTACGAACCAAACGGGCCATAAGATTCAACAATCACACCAAACCAAACCAAGGGATGTTTGTCTACTTCTTTCAGTGACTATTGAAGCATCACTATCGAAGCATTGATATGTATTACTTGTATGTTTCTTAAATCAAGTTCTCACATTGTTATTTTTTCCAAATCAACCTAAAATAGCGCACACAAAAACAATTAAAGCTTAATTGCATGAATTAACAACGGCCAAAGAAAATATTGAATGTGAGAAAGTAAACCTTTTTATGCTTTTTGAGCAACAAATATCAAACTCAAAATTAGCTAGATAGTCATATATGTATACACCCATATGCGCTCCTGTGTTCATGCCAATAACCATAAATGTTTATAGTAAAAGGTTGAAAGAAGATAGAGAAGTTATGGTATAAAGGTATGTGATGCAAAATAATGGTTATAAAGTATTAAGTTGAGAGTGATGGTTGTGTATGTGTTATGTGGATAATATCTAGGTTGAAGACACATGACGATTAAAGGTTAAAACTACAAAACATAAGTTATGAGTTGTCAAAATTCTAACTGATAATGTGGCTTAATTCTACTACATTGACAAGCTTGAGGGTGCTTGCCTTATAAGACAAAGATATATTCTAATTAATACAAGTGGTAGTTTGTAATATTGCGAACATATATATCATTTGCTTCTAAAAGAATCAGAAATGCTGAAATAGGAACCATACAAGATCCAAAGTATATGATATACTTTTTCTCATAAATAACCTTTGTTTTTAGTTTCGCTACTTTTATTTAACTTCTTAAATTCTATCTCCGTTTCACTTTGATTGTCGATCAACAAACATATCTTCCTCCATCCTAAAATAATTATCGCATTACAAAATACACACAGTTTAATAAAAACATAATTATTTCTGATTTCTCTTTCTTAAACATAGTAATTTCAAGCAAATGTGAGAGGGTAAACTCGATCAAACTTTCAGATCTGTTTTTAATAATGAACAATTGTTGGCCTTTAAAGTTATGTCATAGTCAGATATTGCATTTGTATTACTTAGTTTTCTATTCTAGCCTACATCGATGAGGTAAACATTGTAAAGGCTCTTATGTTATAAAAGAGACCTCATACCCCATACCCCATGATAGGGTTGGATGTCTCATTGTATTCTTTAAGGTGTGTGTGGTTTTCCTTTCTCTCTCTAGAAAACACACACGTCTTCCCTTTCGTTCATATTAATAATGCCATGTCTTTTCCTTACTTTGAGCTTCCCCGACCTCCAGAACCACATAAATCATATAGTTATCGGTCCTACAATTAGTATCACATATAGGTTACGATCGTGGGACATCTTAAAGCAAACAGACTATTAATTTGAAACGAAAAATTAAAATTATTATATATTTAATTAATGAAATATTGAGCAAATATAATGTTTATTTTCCACTTATAATTGAAGCTAGGTTGACACTTCAAGAAAGGGTAAAAGCTATAAAATACCATCGTACTTTCCAAAATGTACCAAGTTGAACCATGTAACTTTTTATTGCTTACTTGACCAACGAACTTTCAAATTTTTATTCAACTTGAACCATATCTTATTTATTAAAAAAAATAAAAAGAAATTACACGTGGATAATTAGAAAAGATATGGTTCAAGTCGAATAAAAATTTGAAAGTTCGTTGGTCAAGTAAGCAATAAAAAAGTACATGTTTCAACTTGGTACATTTTAGAAAGTACGATGGTATTTTATAGCTTTTACCCTTCAAGAAATGATTTCAAAGAGTTAAATAATTATTTGAGGTAAAAAATGATTTCAAATATAATGTCTTTGTATAAAGTTAAAAGTCAAAGACAAAGACATTCGAAAAAATAATTATTTGAGGGAATAATATTTCAAGAAATGATTCAAATAATAATGTTTATTTTCCTTTAGTTTTATGTGTTGTCGGTCAAAAGCTTGCATCTCTTGGTCAAAAATGTACAACTCTTTCTGGCATTTTGAAAATGTTTTGCTCGTTCTTTTTCCTTGAACAGTCTATTTAAAAATATATAAATTAGTATTTTGCGAAAGTATAAGTCATATTTAGTTATTTTTGTTAGATAATAAAGGTGTATAGGCATCTGTTAGTTTAGGCCCGTTTGCTATTTAAGGTTTAGGTCTTTGTTTTTCTATTTAATGTATTTGTATTGTAACTAGTTAGTTGAATCTCATTAATTTAGTATTCCATCTTATTTCTACATGATATCAAGAGCTATGATTGAAGAAAAAAGAAAAAAAAAAGTTCGTGCTTGATATTGGACCTGCATGCCAATGAAAAAAAATAAAATAAAGAGAAGTGCGATAGTTCGGTTAGTTCTTGGTATCGAATGGTTGGTCAGTTTGATTTAATCATTTGGGTCATATAGCATTTCTTTTCATTTCTTAAAATGATTGGTGAAAAGATCTTGCAATAATTGATTTACAATGATTGTGGATAACATTAAATGGTTTGGTTGATATTTCAATGTCTGCGGCTGAATATTGATATTTTCAGGTTTATACCTGTTGTTTCGGGAGCTCGTATTCAGTCTCCAAAGGTTCAGTGACTCCAAGGTTTTCAGGGACTCTATTTTCAGAGTCACCAGTTTTTTCATTTACTTATTCTGAGTCATAACCTGTTTCAAATACTCAGAGGATCAGAGTCAGGGACTCATTCAATTTCTTTTGCTCAGGCTCAGAGATTACAACTAATGTCCCTGATTCTTTTTATATCAGTTTGTTCAACCTGAATGACCCATTTTCTTTTAACACTCTGAAATCCACGCCATGGTAATCAATGTTGTGATACCCTCTGATCTTAAGTCAATCCTTGATGTTGCAAAAGCTCAGCCCGAAAATTTATTCAGGTTTAACCCGAAAGACCCATCCTTTCCTTAACACCCCCTGATGCATGCACTGAACACCAACCCAATCTCGATGAAAAAAGGAGAAGCAACCGTACCACCTGATCATTATGACTTTCTGATATCACTTCCTTATAACAGTTTCAACATGATTAGGCTCAGCCTGAAAGACATCAACACCATCTGATCTTTATCACACCTTAACACAATCTTAGTTCAGACTCAATTTTCTTCTCACTACCACCATTAACTCGACCTAAAACCCATCAAATCCAATTCAACCTAATCTTTTCAAGACTTAGAATCCTAAACACCACAAATCCATATTCAAACCTGATGCGGATAATTGTAAACACACTAAGTTTTACAATCCTCATAGGCAGAGTATCTAACCGTTGTAGTGTGGTATAGGTAAGACACGATGCATTGATGTTCTCTAGAGAAATAGTGAGGTAGGCTCGAAGTGTGTGCCAAATTAAGTTTAAGGATTGAGGGAAGATTTTTTTTATAGTTTATATTAAGGAAAGTAAAATCTCTTAAAACTAATAATAAAACTAAATTAAACATAGCTAATTATGCAGAAAAATAAATTGGCGAACTTCTTATGTGAGTAAATTATATTTACTTAGAATTCCATTACTCCCTATTTATCTCTTATTAATTAGTCGACTTATCACGTCCTTCTTTAATTAGAGTGTTGTATTTCTTAATATCAATAGATAGTTGGTTACTCCCTAACTCCAATGAACTATGTTTTAATTGAGCGGCGCCTAAAAATGCCCTTTTAAGTTCTCAATTTTCACAATGCAAACACAATTCACGCATTAAATACAACGAAGGTCAAGTTAATAATAACTACGCGTTTAGTCGGATGTTTAACCTAGTATAATTTGACCGAGCCAGTTTTCTTACTCCTAACGCAAAAAACAAAAAATTAAACAAGAGACGATGCACAATTATCAATAACTAGGTTTCATGTAATCCTAGGCAAATAGCCAAATATTAATAGATCTAACCTAGCATGGTACAGAAAACAGAAGCAATTAAAGAAATCAAACAATAACACATAGACATGATTGAATGATTAATTGAAGAACTTATCTTTCACCAAACATGAAGATATCAATGGTCAGGCCTACAAAACTGTAGAAAATCGTTCTAGGGTTTATACTCCAAAGTTGCACCCTTTACAATGATTTAGGGCAATAAATGATCAAATATATATGGATTTAGAGGATAAATGACTCCTTAAAAACATATAGAATTACACCTCATCCAAACCCATACTCCAACTTATGCCCCTAAACAACAATAATCCCAAAACAATTATAAACCTCAACTCCGGTTCATACCTATTAACAATCTCAGCCATCTCCATCTTTTACTTACGTTAACGCCCATCATTACTTCTCTTAAAGGTTACCCCAGCTCCATTCTCTTTGGCTTGTTCATCGGCGCTATCATTGGAGATACCACAACTTTTAGGATTTGAAGGTTTTGAGGTTTGGTGTTCTCGATTTGACGGTATTATCAAGAAAATCAACTCAATTTGACTGATTTTTATGTAAAGGATTTTTTATGTCTTATTTTTTGTGTTAGATCTAGGTTTTGGTATTTGTGTTGGATTTTTTGTGGTGTATCTGATTTTGTTTGTGAAGGATTTGTGATATTTTTTTATTTAGAGTTTCTTTGTTTGTGATAATTTTGTGTTGTGTTTTGAAGATGATCAATTCTTTTGTATTTTTTGTGTCGGTTTTTGTGTGTTGGTGATTGTTTTGAGTGATGAGTTTTTTGTTGGTGTGTGTTTTGTGTGGATAATATTTTGACTGATTAATATAATCAGTTATGTATGTGGTAGGTGGGGCTTGTGATATAGTCAAAATGATGTCTTTTCTCTCCCTCAGAAGTTATAAGAGCAGTAGTAGCTACTGAAGATTTTTACACACATTTTTTGGCTTTGTTCAAATGTTATTAGCAGTCAATAGAACAGATCGAGATTATGAATTGATCCACATACTCTAATACCACTTGTTGGTCCTAAAAGTTGTGTAAAACATGATTATATTTTTTCAATAACCAAATGACACTAATAAAAAAAATGTACTTTTCAACGTCTATATTCTTGTTAGAAGTTAATCAAAGAATATATACCTAAGTGTTTGTGGAACAACATTTGGGATTGAATGAGAATGTAAACTCTTCAATTATGAAGAGGAGGATCCTATCAACGATACAATATTATCATTTACATATTTTGTGTGTAGACTCTTACTTATATCTATTAGAAACATGCATATATAAAGTCACATGTAGTAGGTTAAGTGTTTGGTGGAATAATACATTTTCCATTTAATGCTTCCATGTAAGGCTTAACTTCCCAATGTACTTTAGCAACCACTTTTGTACTTGTTTGACTTTCTTGTGCATGTTTATAGCTTGTTTTCCTAAGAAAGTTCCTGCCCATATTTCATGTTTGTTTTTCAGAGACAAGTCTTCAGGGAGTCAGTAAGTTATTGTCATCACTCACTGACTCCATTATCTAAGTCTCAATTCCTATCTTAACTTTCTGAGTCACATATCAGATAATGATGAGTCTTTCTTCTTAAGACTCTAAGGAACATCTTGAGGATGACCCCCTGCTGTTTATTAGGGAATTGATTTATACTTAGGGTAGTTTCCATTCAGATACTATACAAAGGGCAATTAGGCACTGAATTGACCCATTTCTTCAGAGGTGACTTTTTCAATTAGGATGTTTCCCTTTTAGATTTTGTCGCGAAGCAAGTGATGATGAATTTCATGTTTTTTTTAAGACTGATGGATAGGTTCTTGCTTAGGTCAATTGCACCTTTATTGTCACAAAACACGGGTACATCATCCAAATGAATATTGTAATCTTTAAAGGCTTGCTTTATCCATAAAGCTTGTTGACATGCCCTTCCGGTAGCAATATATTCGGCTTCTGTAGTGGGTATAGCTAGGGTTGTTTGTTTCCTACAGAACAATTATGTTAGACATGCTCCCGCAAAAGTGCAGATGCCACTTGCGCTTTTTCAATTGACATAATCTTCGGCGTGATTTGAGTCAGCGTAGACACTTAATTTAATAATCAAAGCTTTGGAATACTAATGACCTAGATATTGAGTGTTGTTTGTGTATCTAAATATCCGTAAAATGGCATCCAGGTACGATTCATTGGATTGTCTTGGTATTGTGCACACAAAGATACACTAAGCATGATGTCGGGTCTACTATCGTGATGTGTTATTATCTAGTCTTTAATTTATATTAACCAAACTAACCTATAGACTAATACTTACGGGCAGTGTACTCCATCAATTAAAGCTAGGACTGATAAGTACAGGTCATTCACAAGGAACTAATTCACTAACGCTAAACCTAAGGGAAATTACTTATCTAACCTAAACACTTAAGGGGGGGGGGTATCTATTTGAGATATTGACACGATTTATTGCTTATACTAATAAAGAACTAAAACAATAAAATAAACGAAGTTGTGGTTAGTAAGAGAAGAACGTGCTAGTCAAGTTCATCATACTATGTATTCCTGGTTCATCTACGAGTGCAATGTCCTCCCCCACTTAAGATGTACAATGCCCTCATTGTACAAATATCAAATAAAATATGGGAAAATAGAATTAGAATGAAATACTTCCCTGATATTGCTCAAATTGATCCTTGAATAAGATTGCGAGCAAAGAAATGTGGGAGTTCTTCAATGCCATAACCATCGAATCTTCAAACCCGTCAAAATATCTAAAACACACACAACAAATTAGCACACCAGTTTAAAAATAAAAATACAAAAAATACAAGTCAAAGTGTCAATACGCCATATCCATGGAATGTTGAATATGCCATATCAACTGCCTGCAGGGAATACAAAATACTGGTCAGGAGTCAAATACGACGTATCCACAAACCATGAATACGCAATATTGATAACCTAACAAAAACCCGAAGTCTGAAAAAGTACCATAATGAAAAATAAAACAAAAGTGCATTCCAGGAGTTGAACACGCTGTATCTAAGAAATTGCATACGTCATTTCAACATACTGGACGAAACAGAAAAAATATAGAAAAATGAAAGAAGACTCCCGGTTGTCGATTATCCAAAACTATCGATTAAATCTACATTCAGAATTATAATTGATCATTTCCATCAAATTAAACCTAAAATCAAAGATAAAGAAACAAAACCAAAGCATAAAATCCTAAAAATGAAAAATAGCACATAATTGAAATGATAAAAATAGGTTGCCTCCCATGAAGCGCTTATTTTTGTTCGAGTTATGAGCTTGACTCCACTCTTATATACTAGGTATTAGGGTGTTCGTCCCCACACTTAAGCGAAAGTGTAGGGTGTAAATATGCTACGGGAGGGAAAATGATAAGTAAAGATTATACCTTCATCAATGTTGTACCCCTCTACTTGCCTTACCCGATTTGGTTGATGAATTTAATAACTTAAAGATCCCATGTGAGGGACTCGTTTGTTGTGGATGAACGAATGACATCCATTCCTCATTTTTCTCCATGATAGTTGGTCGTCCTTTAACCTCCATAAAAGAATAAAACGGGTCTTTGGCGAGTAATCATTCGAGCTCCTCTACATCTCATAGGGTTGAAACCAATATCCTCTCTAATCATGGCAATGTCCAAAAGCTCATCTTTGAATTCTTTTGAATGTTAACCCAAATCAGATTTATAAAAGGTGCTTCATATGCATCTGATGAGACGAAAAGTGTACCCATTTTAAGGGGTCATTTAAGCCCTAATTCGAGCAAGTATGATCAAATATTGCCCTAAATCGTTCCTTTTGTCATTTTAGGTACTTTTGAGAAGAATTCTGGAAAACATGCATATTTGGACGTTTTTGGAGCATAAAAGTGAAGAAAACGACAAAGTCTCAAAAGAAGTTGAATTTCCTACCTGACGGCGTCAGAGTCACAAGGTGACGCCGTCAGCCAACGTTGACAAAAGAGTGAAGTCATATTACACTAGACGCCCTATGAAGAAGACAAGATGTTTTCACCTGACGACGTCAGGTGTTAAAGATTGTAGGCCGTCAGGTGTTAACTTAAAGAATGACGGCCCAGAACAATTTAAAGGGTGACGGCGTCAGAAGTAAATCTAGGCCATCCGAGAACCCTAATGACGGCGAGCTGACGGCGTCAGAACCTATAACCTGACGCCGTCAGAATGTAAAATCTATATATATATATATTACAAATTTTCATGCATATGTGTGGAACTTTGTGGGGAACTTTTGGGATAAACCCTAAGACGATTTTAGCTATAATTTCAAGGGTTTTTCACCCTTGAAACCTTCATGTTCAATTAAAGATAAGTCCTCACTTAAATTAATCAATATGTCTATGTGTTGGTTAATTATATCTTATGCTTGTCTTTCAATTAATATGCTAGGCTAGATTTTTCTTATGTTTGCTTAGATCTAATGAAACCTAACTATTAATTATTGGTTGATTGGTGTGTTATTACTTTGTTGGGATGAATGTTTCATCAATGTTAGGCTTAAGAAAACTGGCAATACTCCTATATGGTAACATGCTTGAACGTCTTAAGAAACATGTAACTAAGGCATACTAGGTTATTAAGGTAGTATTGAACGCATGAGCCACTATTTACAATCCCTATGATTATGTGTATGCATGGTTGTAGGAGGAGATAAGAGCTCATAGAATTGGGGAGATATGTAGGCCACCCTATGAATTGTTAAGGAATACACCCGTCATCCACACAAGTAATACATACACCAATTAACCGGTAAAAGATAGTTAGGGAGTAAGGAAGTCTGAGGAAACACATTTGTCTCTATATAAGTTTTCACAACCTTTTA
>LBNU01034562.1:191304-211901 GCA_014162995.1 Artemisia annua
ATCAAGAGAAAACCACTTTTACTTGTCCCTACGGAACATTTGCCTATAGACGTATGCCCTTCGGCTTATGCAATGCCCCAGGCACGTTCCAAAGATGAATGACCGCCATTTTTCAAAACATGATCGGGAAGACAATGGAGGTTTTTATGGATGATTTTTCCGTGTATGGTGATTCATTCACGTCTTGTCTCTCCCATTTAGAACAAATGCTCCAAAGGTGTGAAGACACTAACCTAGTTCTGATTTGGGAGAAGTGTCACTTTATGGTTAAAGAGGGTATAGTCCTCGGCCATAAAATCTCAAAAGTCGGGATTGAGGTCGACCGTGCCAAAGTCGATGTTATCGCAAAATTACCTCATCCCACGACCGTCAAGGGGATTCGAAGTTTCCTCAGTCATGCTGGCTTTTATAGACGTTTCATACAAGACTTTTCCAAAATAGCCCGACCGTTGACTCACCTTTTAGAAAAGGATGCCCCTTTCATCTTCACCAATGAGTGCATTAAAGCATTTAATACCCTTAAAAAGAAGTTGACGGAGGCTCCTATTTTAGTTGCCCCCGATTGGGATTTGCCCTTTGAATTAATGTGTGATGCTAGTGATTATGCAATTGGGGCAGTCCTGGGGCAACGAAAGGACAAATATTTTCGGCCTATACACTATGCAAGCAAAACCATGAACAGTGCTCAGTTTCATTACACCACAACTGAAAAAGAAATGTTGACAGTCATTTATGCTTTTGAAAAATTTCGACCATATCTTCTTTTAAAGAAATGCATAGTGTATACAGACCATTCAGCCTTAAAATACCTAATGACCAAGCCTGATACCAAGCCAAGACTTATGCGTTGGGTTCTCCTTTTACAAGAGTTTAAAGTTGAAATTAGAGATAAATTGTTTCACCCCATATCTTGTGTGCTAATTAAAGATGTTAGGTTTAGCCGAAGAGTAGTTCTTTATCTTCTTAAGAGAATCTTTGCTTGGGAAATTGGGTACACATCATGGATACACGTCAGTTGAGTTGTATTGTATATCGTTGAATAAGCGTAGTACGCATGTGGTTTCGGAGCTACCCAAAAGCCCGTTGTTATGTATGAGCTAAGGTGCTTTAAGACTTCGGATTGAGATCGGGCCTTGGATCCTACATTCTAACCCTGGCAGTTAGCGGTAGGTCTTGGATTGAAACCGTGAAGGTTCGGAGTTGAGAAGTTACTAAGGCAAGAAAAAGAAAGAAAAACGTGAAAAAAAAAGTGAAAAGAAAAAGAAAAAGAAAGAATAAGGATGTATGTTGAAGATTTATGGATCATGAGTTCTAGTGTTAAGACTAAAGTTGGTCGCGCGTGAGGTGCATGTTACGATCCTAGATCGGACGCATGAGGTGCACGTGAAATGTAATCACCAACTTATGTCTATTTTTGATGTATTTCAAAGTCTTTGTATGTATCCATTATCCTTGATGTGGACCACATTTCTCTTGCAAACCTTCTTAAGGGAAGATCGATAACTACTTAGCGTTTGAATTTGGTATCTTTATCGGACTAAATCATATTGAAACAAGAAAACATGAAGTAATTCATTTCTCAAATCAATTAAAAAATTCTAGATGCACTAAGATTTGGGAGCGGGAGGTGACCACACACAAGTAACTTCCATGAGTGGTATTGGTATCTAGCGCCTAAGTAAACGGTGATCTCGTTTTTGCACTTAGTTTGGGACTTGTGAAAAATCAGGGACGATGAATTTTATCCAATCGGTCACTTTTCTATGAATCGTGTTCTTGCTCTATGACCCTTAATCGTTATCAAAAGATAATGAAAGTCATTCACACCGTCATATGCTAAAATAGTGTAATATATGATGTACATAGTCTAAAATGGAAAGCCGGGGCGTTTTAGGGAATAAATGATTTCGAATTTCTCTTGAACGTTTTGCTACTTCTCAAAGTTAGTAAGGAGAGGTTTTGAAATTATTTATTCTTAAGGCGTGACGTGATTACATTGCGTGAGGACACGCAATACCTTAGTCTGGGGGATTTTGATATGTGCTTATTTACATATCTTTTATTCACCATTATTAGACTATTATAGACCAAAAACTAACGTTCAAAGCCAAAGATATCGTGTTTTTGTGTTTATGACTGTGCAGGTAAGGATATTGCAAAAACATCATGAAAAGCAACCTATAAGCCCAAAACGAGCACGAGATGTGGAAAAGAGTTTGAAAGTCAAGTAAAAGATGAAATCTCTTGTGAAAAGCCCGTGAAGACAAATTATTTCTCAAAGGCTCAAGAAAGTAAAAGAGACGCTTAATCAAGCTCAAAGATGATTATGAAGCTAAAACTTTCTAAATCCGAGCAAGTGATCACTTTTATACTATTGAAGATCTTTGGAAAGCTCGTCAACACATCACCTCAAAGTTACAAGGACTCAAGTTGTAGTTTTAGAAAGTTAAATAGCGTCGTATCTCTAGTTTATGCTTTATATTCACAAAATTTGGAAGACTAAGGGGCTAAGTGTCATTGTGTAAAAGGTTAAGCCACCATGGCTTCCCTTAAATAACCCCTTAGGCTTCATTTTAAAGTAGTTATTTTAGCATTAGTTTTCTAGTTCTTTAAAATTCTAGTGTAATTTTCTTTATGCAAGCTTTTCACTTTATGTCTTAATCTTCTTATTTTGCTTATTTCCTAGCTTATTTCAATCTTTCCTTTATTGCTTTTCATCTTATACAAGCTTCTTTACTTCTATCTTGATCACAATAAGCTCATATAAGTCTTGCACCACCTTTGCATGAAAAGAAATTTTCGTGCCTTATGAATATGACTTGAGCTTATTTGGGTTTTGCTAGCTTGTAAAAGCTTATTTTACGTTTTACTTTAGCTTATTTAAGAGTTTACAAATCGTTTTTTTTTGCTTTTCAAACTTTCTTTTGTGTTTAAACTAGCTTTTTAGTTACAAGCCCTAGAAATATGTTTAGCTTATTTTGAATTCGTTGAGCTTCTATAGCTTATTTTGGTTGTTTGTTTTGCTTATTAATGAGTCTAAATAAGTTTTCATTTAGTTTCCATAAAATTCTTACGTAAAATATTTCATTTTCCTTTAAAACTTAAAATAGCGAGTAGGATTTTAGGTCTTGCGAGTATGAAATCTTATTTAGCGAGTATCAAAACTTAGGGTTTTGCGAGTATGGTAAAACTTTTAGCGAGTATGAACCTTTAATTATTGCGAGTATGGTTGTTTTTGGTTTCTGCGAGTATGGGAGTTTTATATTAGCGAGTATGGTCTCAATTGAATTAGCGAGTATGAAATCTTTCTGTTTTGCGAGTATGGCAGTTTTACTTGCGAGTACAACTTGAATTTTATAGCGAGTATGCTATTTTGTGTTGCGAGTTTCAACTTGGCAACGTTTTTCTTCGCGAGTATCCCAATTTTTTACATAGCGAGTATCACATTTTTAGTAGCGAGTTTAGTTTGTTTTATATTTTTTATTTTAGCGAGTTTGAGTCTTTGTTCACTTTAGTTTTCGAGTCTAAGTCTTTTAGTGTCGTGTCTTGTTTATTTCTAAAGCCGAGCTAGGCTTATTTGCACTCCATCGTTTATCGAGTGGAGTTTACTTTTATTAATTTCTTACCGTTACTCTGTCGAATTTTCGTTTAAATCTTTTTAACTTAGTTTATTTTTATTTTCACTTCTTTTATTTTCTTTTAAACGTTTACTTTTCTTTTCTTTCATTTATTAAAGTTAAAAACCAAAAACATTTTACGTTCCTTATTTCATTTTCATTTCTTTTCTTTACTTAATTTTTCTTACTTTCTTATTTCATTTTCTTTACATTTTATTCAATTCATGTTTTCTTTTGTCGTTCAACTTAGTTCTTTTATTATCGTTCTCTATGACATTTAAATTTTATGCAAATCTTTCGTAGTATAACTAAAACCAAATTACATCTTTTAAACCAATTCACTTTACATAACTCACGACTCGAGTGACTAGATCCATTTCAACCCTCGTTGGGACTACGACCCGTGGTTTACAAGCTTCACCGCTTAGTTAGCCTCTATCACTATGATATGTGTACCGGTTGCGCTTAGATTCTAGAACTTGCGTTAGGACCATCTCAAATCCACAAGTGAGACTACATTCGTGTAGTTAGATCTACTACATGATAAGAGGCATTAGGATTAACCCTTTGTTTTTACACCCGTATTTTTTTTTGTTTTAATTACATTGGCTACATTAGTCAAGTAATTCTCCCACACCCTATGCGTTGTACCCATTTATGGTACACGATACCCCTAGTACACCCCTCCGAGCCTATCTTTTCGTTTCGACCTTTGAGCATCTTACTCAAAGTGATAATTTGTTACACCCCACTTAAATGTACACCTAAATCGCCTTAGCTTACCTTGTATGCACTCATTTTTAGTGCATTATTGTGATAACATTTGTTAAACCCTTTGTTAATTATCTAATCGATTACATGGTTGCNTAATTACATTGGCTACATTAGTCAAGTAATTCTCCCACACCCTATGCGTTGTACCCATTTATGGTACACGATACCCCTAGTACACCCCTCCGAGCCTATCTTTTCGTTTCGACCTTTGAGCATCTTACTCTAAGTGATAATTTGTTACACCCCACTTAAATGTACACCCAAATCGCCTTAGCTTACCTTGTATGCACTCATTTTTAGTGCATTATTGTGATAACATTTGTTAAACCCTTTGTTAATTATCTAATCGATTACATGGTTGCTAAGTCGAGTCATATCCTTGTACATATTGTTTTGGGACGATTGGGACTCATGGGTAAAGTACTAGTGTAATGGAGTAATGGGGAAGAACAACATTATCACCCCCATATGTGCTAAATATTTTAAAAGTAATCCAAGTTTTTCAATTATCTTAATTCGAGTCATTAGAATTGTAATTGTAAAGTTATGTAAAAGTTCAAGTGTAAGGGGAGAACCGAGGCCCCTATGATGTATTATTTTGGATGGTAGGGCAAGAATGTATGGAAAAAAAATNCCACACAAGTAATACATACACCAATTAACCGGTAAAAGATAGTTAGGGAGTAAGGAAGTCTAAGTAAACAAATTTGTCTCTATATAAGTTTTCACAACCTTTTATTTATTCTTATTTTATTTTTATTGCAATTGTAGTTTTTGGGTTAGTTGACTAGCAACTAATTCCGCCCATTCCTCCCGAACCCGAGATTTTACTTGCTTTCAAAAAAATATAAAAATACAAAAATAATCTTCCTTCACCTTTAGACCTATTAGAGTAGTTTTTCTATCTTAACGAACACTATTCCCTGTGAGAGAACGATCAATCCCCCGTACTTACCACTACACTATACTACACTGACCAGGTACACTGCCTGGTGGGATTGCAAGCTTCTCAAGATCCCTTGAGAGGTAAAACCTGTTGCGTGGTCGCAATCCTACGCACATCAGCATCATCAAGTGGTGTGACATGTATGGTAGATTGTAGGGACGCAGGTTCCTTCATGTCAGTTGTCTTATCTGTAATCTGTCTTGAAATGATTGCAAGATCATTAGTAGAAAAGATAAAAGGAGAGTCAAAGGTGTTAACACATTATGTCTCAATTGATTCACATGAGCTCGTGGACTTGCTTTTTTAACACGTAGACTCATAGCTTTTATCCTCTTTAACTACACCTTGCTTGGTTCCTCCTCCACCACAACCTTCTATCGACCAGGGAAAGGGATAGGTGGGCGATACGGTTCGACCACTGGTTTTGGCTTATGTAAAACTTGCACGAAAGGTAGAAGTAACCGTTCAAGCTCCCCAAATCCTTGAGCTTGATATAACTAATCTCTTCCATACTACACCCATCCTGAATATCCTTCATGGACAAGTCATCCATGATTTCCAAGTCATTAATGTGCCCTACGTCATGCTCACTAACTCTATAATTATATATATCATTTCGTTGAGGTTGTCAATGAAACGGGATAAGAAAGTCAAGTTGAGGTACTGATGCGCGTGATGTGTCGTTGCGGTTTAGCAGTGTTAATGCCTACTCAAGTTTTACATTTATATTTAGCCGACTTATCAATAACACACACACTTAACGAGCAGTGTACCCGGTCAGTTTGTATATAATGGTAAGCAGAGTGTCGTTCACTAACAGTGGAACGTATTACCTAGTTACCTTGATCAGTATTTTAATATCTAAGTTAGTTTTACAGTCTAATTTAACGAAAGGGGGTTTCAGCCTGAGAGACTGGCACAGTTTGGTTATTAATTAAACAGTAAATACTAATGAGAATGAATCAGCGAATAGCATACACGTACACAGATAGATAATAGAGACAATAAGAAGACATGTCCTGATAATTAAGCAGCTTGTCACTTGTTTTATTGCTAGTTTTATATGAAGTGTATATAGTTAAACCTTTCTCGTTGGTATCATTATATCGGCGAGTAAACCCTTAATGATTACTTATGAATATCCTACTTATCCAAAGATATCGGATTAAATAGGCGAGGAAGGGGTATGGCAGCCCAAGCAGTGCTCAGCTAGACACAGAGGTAATCAATGCACTAATATAATTCACCAAAGACATAGAACATATAAACTTTAATTGATGGTAAAGCAATTTTAAGGCGGGCATTTGATTTTGCGTACTCACAAACTACCGGCCATCTATCCTGATGAATTAAAGCTTACTATTACAATAAAACAAAACTATTTAATGAATTGAATACATGCAGGACCTTCTTACAGCTCTAATATCTTCGTTTGGGGTGTGTTTTGTGTTGCTTGTTCCTTTGAATTCGCCTCCTTAGGGTTATGGTGCACACAAAATTCGTCTAGGTCTTGGGGTATTTATAGTTTCTGTCTGAGGGTTCGATGCGGCGCATGTAATGAGCAGATGCGGCGCATTGACTTAACTTCGCGTGGGGTCCAAGCTTATTATATTCTGGAATATTCGTACACCGCCTTTAGATGCGGCGCATGTCCTTCAGTTGTCTTGGATTGTTTCTGGTGAAGTCTTGATGGTGATACGCCGTATGTCAATTGTGTGATGCGGCGTATCTGGAGTAGAACGAGTTTGATCTTCTTCTTTGACCAAAGTTTCATATGCGGCGCATGGTATAATTCCATGCGGCGCATTCTTCAAAGTCAGGCAATGGTCTTCGAATTCATCTAAGTATGATATTGCGGCGTATCTGTTGAGTGAGATATGGCGCATCTTCTGGGTTTCAGTAGACTTTTGACATCTTGCTCATTTTGCTCCATAATTAGTCCAAAATCGCCAAGTTTCACCTTTTACCTGTTTTTACCTTAGAATCACTAAGTAAACATTAAAGCACCGATTCTCATACATAATAAAGTAAAACAAGTTAAATAAATAGGATAAATGATGATAATAAAATGTACTTATTTGAGTTCATCAAATATCCCCCCACTTGAACTTTACTTGTCCCCAAGTAAACCTTAGATTTAATCTTATGAAAATGTATCCTAAAAGTTATTCGGATTTGTTTTTAATAATTAAGCACGTATTCGTTTTATCATAATCACACAACCAACCACTTAACAAAGTAGAAACAAAAATAATGTTTCAATATAAAACAATTCTAAATCGTTTAGTTGCTAGTTGTGACGAATATTCTATCATAAGCTTGACAAGTATACGCATCTCCCCCACTAAAGCCAAGGAGTAACAAGTCTAATCGGTAAAAAGGGTTAGTTGGTTAAGGGTTGATCATCCTTTTTAATCTCTATCGATCTCATATTCCCGAAAAGGCGACAAAATTACGAATACATGATCGAATCCATGACCACAATACTCGCAATTGCTCAGTTCCTTAACTCGAATAGGCTAAATATAGGACCAAGTAATCTTCACCAATAATATTATATCAAAAAGGGCGACAAAATCATAAATACATAATCGAATCCACGACTACGATACTTAAGATTGCTCAAATCCCTAATCTCAAATAAATCAAAGGTTTGGATGAAGAATGATATATGGTATGGGTAATATTTGGGATGTAAATTGGTGTAAAATAAAAATAAACAAAACAAATAGATTAAAATCCTAAGTGTAGTTAATTACTTTCCCAACCATCCCGTGAATAAGACTCATATCATTGAACAACTCACGCTTTTGACTCATGTAACTCACACTTTAGGTAGACACGAATTATACTCAATAAAATCTTAAACAAAGAATAACCTTACTTGGCGTTCCCGTAACGGCCAACTCCCATTCTATCCATAAATATAATATACAACAACAAATAGTGGTGATATCTCCCACTTTACAAAACTTTACATAAGTTGGTTGATGCGTGGGTTTTGCAACCTTTGCACTTAGGTTTTACCTCTCAAGGGATCTTGAGAAGCTTACAACCCCCACCAGGCAGTGTACCTGACCGATGTAGTATACTGAAGTGGCAAGTACCGAGGGATTGATCGTTCTCTCTGGGAATAGTGTCGTTAGGCTTGAAAAGCTACTCTAATTAGGTCTAAGGGTTGAGGGATGATTCTTTTTGTATTTTTATATTTCATGAAAGCAAGTAAAAATCTCGGGTTTTGGAAGAGTGGGCGGAATTAGTTGCTAGTCAACTAACCCAAATAACTACTTTTGCGATTAAATAAAAATAACAAGAAAAAGTAAATGGTGGTGAAACTTATATGAGAGAAAAATGTGTTTACTTAGATTTCCTTTCTCCCTAGCTATCTTTTACATGTTAATTGGTTTGTTGTAATTGTGTGGATGACGGTTGTATTCCTTTAAACCATTCGTAGAGCCGTGTACGATCTTCCCTAACTCTATATGCTCCTACTTCACTCCTATGTCGAGCCTACTTAAAGCTCCTAACATGGGATCATTAGAATTCGCTCATGCATTAAATACAACCATATAATCGTAGTACACATCCAATTCATGTTTCTTAAGACGTTCAAGCAAGTTACCGTATAGGAGGTTAGTCAGTTTTCTTAAGCCTAACATCGACTTCACCCACCCACAATAATCACAAACAAACCAATAACATATAATCAATAGCTAGGTTTCATTAGATCCAAGCAAACACAATAAAGACCTAGCCTAGCATGTATATTGAAAGACAAGCATAAGATATAATCAAACAACACATAGACATATTGCTTGATTTGGAAAAGGACTTATCTTTAATTAAGCATCCAAGTTTCAAGGGTGAAAAACCCTCAAAAATACAGTAAAACACGAGCTAGGGTTTTTCCCAAAATTTGCACACCTAATGAATGAAAATTAGACGAATAAATATATAATTTACAATCTGATGGTGTCACCTTATAGCATGTGACGCCGTCACCTCACCGCCAAAACACTCCTCAAATTGCTCAGATCCAACTCTGACGCCGTCCGCTTATAAACTCTCTGGGTCGTCTCCCTTTGTGCTAAAACGTGACGACCTACATCCAGTAACACGTGACGCCGTCACATGTTAAATCTCCAAAATCTTTCTGGGGCGTCTAGTGCAAAAATAATCCACCTTGTTGTCAAAGAGTGACGCCGTCACCTGGTAAAGCGTGACGCCGTCAGGTACAATTTTCAGCATATTTTGAGACTTTGTCGTTTTCTTCACTTTTATGCTCCGAAGACGTCCAAAATGCTTCCTTTTTCAGATTTCCTCTCCAAAGTACCTAAAATGACAAAAGGAACGATTTAAGGCAATATTTGATCAAATAATTACGGATTAGGGCTTAAATGACCCCCTAAAAGCGTAACATTTTTCGCCTCATCAAATACCCTTACACTTGAGATTTGCTTGTCCTCAAGCAAATGCGCTTTTATTCCAATCAAAATATGAGCTAGGGGTCATTTAACACTAATATAAAAGTAATTACAACAAATAGTTATTCAACCCTAGTCATAACAAGCACGAAAATCGTACAATAGCACCTCACAAATAGTGTTTGGATACTCTCATCTCTCGGGTGTTATAAACCTATATAACTAAATGGAAATGGAGGAAATATCACTCACTACCTGTCATAGCAAATAGATTACCATAGGCTTGGGAAAGGATCAAAAACCTCCTCCACTAGGCGTAAGCACCTAAGATAAACTATCAAAGAAGGCTTTTCAAGGGTTGTAACGTTAGGTGTAGGGATATGATAAACACGGTTTTGTTGGAATAAAGGGTATTTTTAGCAGTGGTAAGTTAATTATCTTGATCAAATACATGCAAAATGTGGCGTTGCTAAGCCAAGACTCGACTCGACTTAAGCTAAAAATAAAATAACAAAAATAAAGATAAAATGAAACAGGATGGTAGCCCGTGTGTTTTTCTACTTTTCTTTTTCCAATTTTTTTTCGTTTTTCTTGTTTTTCGATTTTTTTTCATACATTCTTACCCTACCATCCAAAATAATACATCATAGGGGCCTCGGTTCTCCCCTTACACTTGAACATTTACATACTTTACAATTAACTATTCTAATGACTCGAATTAAGATAATTTAAAAAACTTGGAGTACTTTAAAATATTATCGCATATATGGGGGTAATAATTGACTTCTTCCCCATTACTCCATTACATTAGTACTTTACCCATGAGTCCCAATCGTCCCAAAACAATATGTACAAGGATATGAATCGACTTAGCAACCATGTAATCGATAAGACAATTAACTAAGGGTTAAACAAATGTTGTCACAATCATGCACTAAAGGTGAGTGCATACAAGGTAGGCTAAGGTGATTTGGGTGTACATTTGGGGTGGATTGTAAACAAATTCTTCCTTTAAGTAAAATGCTTAAAGTTAGAAACGAAAAGATAGGCTCGGAGGGGTGTACTAGGGGTATCGTGTACTAAAAATGAGTACAACGCTAAGGTGGTGGGGAATTACTTTACCAATGAAGTCAATGTAATTATAATACGGGTGTAAAACAAGGGTTATCCTAATGCCTCTTATCATGTAGTAAATCTAACTACACGAATGTAGTCTCACTTGTGGATTTGGGATGGTCACTAACGCAAGTTCTAGAATCTATAGGCTACCGGTACACACACAAGCATGAACAATGAATGCTTTTCCTAACAATTCTAGGGGCGAACCTCACATATTTGGGGGAAAATTTTTGAGTGGTACGGTTTGTGTGCTAGTCATACAATTCCCTATCCATGAGAAGCTTATTAAGACCAAAGTTTCACTCCTATATGTTGTAAAAAAATTTAAATTTGGCGCTAAAATTGCCCTAACAAATATTTCTTTCGGTTTTATTACTCATCTACCATTAAACAAAACACAAATCAAGCGTAATAGCATTTTCTAAGGTGTCTACATTTACCCCCTTACACTTAAACCGAACATTGTCCCCAATGCTCACATAAAAGATGTAAAAGTAGAAAATGAAAGAATGAAACAAATACTCCCTTGATTCTTTGATGTGGATCATGTGGTAACATGGTTAGATCTTCTTCCAAGATGATGTAAAAGCTTCAAGATCAAAGCGACGCCAAAAGCTTGATGTCATGAACTTGACTCCATGTTCATCTTCTTGTCCAATGTAACCTGTTAAACCTGAGAAAACAATCTAGGCAAACCTTGCGTAAAATCGGCGGCAAATTCTACATAAGGATATAATGCTTGTGGAATGAAAGTTTTGCAAATTCATGGAATTAAAGATGCAGTAATTTTTATAATCCGGCAGAAAAACTAAATATTAAAAATTTTTTCTGAAATCAAAGCCTGACGCCGTCAGGTGTAATGCCTACGCCGTCAGAATTGATCTGACAAAATCCTTATGTTTAGTTTCCGGAAAATTTCTGGAAAAACAATTACCTTAATTCCTGGAATCCTGCAAAATTTCATTATGACTCGATACAAGCATTTGACTCGAACAAATACTAATATGTATGTTTATTTTATATTGCTATAATTCATGTTCCAATTCGTTCTTATAAATAAATTTAGATTTCCCTTACACTTATTTTTTGCAAAATAACTTTATATGTAGTTAAGACGAAGTTAAAAACAAAATAAAGCATTTTTACAATTTTTAATTTAAAACATGAATCAATAACAATAAAAATAAAACATACACACGGAAATAAATAAAATAAAACAAACAAACACACAAAACAAATAAAGCTCGGGTTGCCTCCCAAGAAGGGCTTTTCTTTATTAACGAGTCTTGTAGCTAGACTCAAAGTCACTCTATTACGTGACTTCATCACGTGATATGACGTACACTTGGTAGAGATAATCCTTACCATCATGGGGGTAGTGCTTTAACCGTTCTACATTTGCAGTCACTTCTCCTCCTCTCTTGCTGTTCAAGGTCACCAACCCATCCTGTCCTCGGCTTTTGATCGTGAATGGTCCATACCACCAGGGACTCGGTTTGTCGGGGGGTACTTTTATTTTTGAATGTGGCAGGAGCACTAACTCCCCTTCTGTAAACTTCATAGGGTTCTTGTCTTGCTTATCACTCCCCTTAGAGTTGTTATCTCCATCCTTACCTTCTCTAGCCTTGATTTCTTTGTAATTCTTAATCATTGTCTCCCATGCAAGGGTTTTCTCTCGAACATGACCACGAGGCGTGCTGGAGTCTGCTGTAATCTTCTTTTGTAGCTTGATTTCCTTTAAATAGCGAGGGATTGTTGGGAAACTAATCGCTTTCTTCCCCCTTTTTATCCGGATGATGCTACTCTCGTAATCGATTTGTGCCTTCGCTGTAGCGAGGAAGGGTGCCCCAAGAATGATTGGCATATTCACTTCATCTCTATCAACGATCATAAAGTCGACTGGGTACATAAATCCGGCGACGTTGACTAACACATCTTCTGCCACTCCTAGTGGGTATTCAAAAGAATGTTTTGCGAATGAGAGATTGGTGTGGGTGATGGAAGGTGGTTTGTCAGTTAACTGAACATAGATGGAAAAAGGCATTAAACTCACGTCGGAACCTTGGTCAGCCACTGCATCTAGATACTTGAGTTTACCTATGCCGCAGGGTACTTCGAAGACTCCATGAAATTCTTGCTTAGCGACTATCTTTTATTTCATGAGGCTTCCGTACAATTGTCCCCCGGGTATCACGTCTGCTTCATCATCCGATGTCGTCTTCTTAGGCTTCTTCTCCGGAAGATGAATACGTCGATAATTTCTTATCCAATCGTTTATCGTTTCCTTGTTTATCTCATGCTTCAAGTAGTGCTTTACTTGTTGCGACTTTGGTGGTTCTTCTATTGGGCGCTCATTAGGAGGTTCCTCCTCTCTCCTGTCAAATCTGCACTTGACATTTTCAGTGTTTCCACCACCATGTGGAATGAGGTCAATTTTTTTACATTCCTTAGTTATCAACTCCCCCCTTTCTTCCCTATTGTCCCTGTGGACGATGGAAACGGTATTAACAAATTAGGTTTTGGGGTTATTGGTGTCCCTTCGCATCAACACTTTCTCGGGGGTTTTTGTTTTTGTGTATTCTTTCAAAAGATTCATCACCTCAGCCATTTTCTCTTGCATTTCCTTCCTCTTCCTGTAAACAGCCTCTTCGAATTTTGCTAACCGTTCGGAGTGTGTTGACATATATTCTCTCATTCGATTTTCGAACTCTGGACTAAGCACCTGGGGAGGTGGGGTAGGATGAGCATGTTTATAGAAAGATTCAACACTCTCCCTACGTGGTGATTCAGATAATGGTGTCGGCTTTTCATCAGAGATGGAGTTGACTGTTGCTCGTTGTGGACTTAGGCGTCTCTTTTTTCTTACGGATAGGTCATCAACCCTTTTCTCAAGTGCGGCAATGCTTTCTTCGGAAATTTTAGTGGCATCAGCCGATTTTACAATACGAGAGGTCTCCCATACCTCATTATTGTAGAGTGCAAGCTCGTCGATGATTTCTCATGATTCCTCGGCATTTCTGTCACGTAATCTGCCCCCGGCGGCTCGATCGATGAGACGCTTGGTGTGGTAATTAACGTGCTCATAGAAGATTTGGATTTGGAGCCAGAGATTTACACCGTGGTGAGGGACTCTTTGAAGCATATCTTTGAATCGGGTCCACGCCTCGTAGAGGGTTTCGCCTTGAAGTTGCTCGAACATCAGGATGTCACTCCTTAACTTGGTAGTTCTCCCTGGCGGGAAGAAGTGAGCAAGGAAGAGAGTGGTGAGAACATCCCAAGAGGTGATAGATCCTGCGGGTCGACGTTCTAGGCATTGACTAGCTTGATCTCGCAGAGAGAATTGGAAGAGACGTAATCGGGTAGTCTCTCGAGTGTCAACATCAAGGTCTATGGAATCTACGATTTTAAGAAAGTCCTTGAGATGTTGATTTGGATCTTCGGAACGAAGTCCATGGAATGCACATCCGCTTTGCACCAACCGGATGGTGTCGGATCGCAAGGGAGACACATTGGCTCCTTGGGTGAGCTCAATGGTGTTTCGATAGCCTTGGTGGCTAGGACGGGAGTATTCTCCTAAATTACGGGCTCTAGGAGGTGGGTTTGGTTGTGGTNGAATCTACGATTTTAAGAAAGTCCTTGAGATGTTGATTTGGATCTTCGGAACGAAGTCCATGGAATGCACATCCGCTTTGCACCAACCGGATGGTGTCGGATCGCAAGGGAGACACATTGGCTCCTTGGGTGAGCTCAATGGTGTTTCGATAGCCTTGGTGGCTAGGACGGGAGTATTCTCCTAAATTACGGGCTCTAGGAGGTGGGTTTGGTTGTGGTATGTCATGTTGTGGGGGGTTGTTGGGATCAAGGATATTACCACCTTCCATGATGTCGGATGATAATGGTTACGAACAAAGACACGAAGAAAAAGATAGACTAAAGAAAACCTAGAAAAATAAAAATAAAAATCTCACTAGAAAGGATTCTAATGAGTAGACCTAAGTAAAAATAAAATTTTCAACCTAAGCAATAACTATTTCCCAGCAGCGGCGCCAAAAACTTGATGCGTGGGTTTTGCAACCTTTGCACTTAGGTTTTACAGGGATCTTGAGAAGCTAACAACCCCCACCAGGCAGTGTACCTGACCGATGTAGTATAGTGAAGTGGCAAGTACCAGGGGATTGATCGTTCTCTCGGGGAATAGTGTCGTTAGGCTTGAAAAGCTACTCTAATTAGGTTTAAGGGTTGAGGGATGATTTTTTTTATATTTTTATATTTTATCAAAGCAAGTAAAAATCTCGGGTTTTGGAAGAGTGGGCGGAATTAGTTGCTAGTCAACTAACCCAAATAACTACTTTTGCGATTAAATTAAAATAACAAGAAAAAGTAAATGGTGGTGAAACTTATATGAAAGAAAAATGTGTTTACTTAGATTTTCTTACTCCCTAGCTATCTTTTACATGTTAATTGGTTTGTTGTAATTGTGTGGATGACGGGTTGTATTCCTTTAAACCATTCGTAGGGTCGTGTACGATCTTCCCTATCTCTATAAGCTCCTACTTCACTCCTATGTCGAGCCGACTTAAAGCTCCTAACATGGGATCATTAGAATTCGCTCATGCATTAAATACAACCATATAATCGTAGTACAAATTTGATTCATATTTCTTAAGACGTTCAAGCAAGTTACTGTATAGGAGGTTAGCCAGTTTTCTTAAGCCTAACATCGACTTCACCCACCCACAACAATTACAAACAAACCAACAACATATAATCAATAGCTAGGTTTCATTAGATCCAAGCAAACACAATAAAGACCTAGCCTAGCATGTTAATTGAAAGACAAGCATAAGATATAATCAAACAACACATAGACATATTGCTTGATTTGGAAAAGGACTTGTTGGGAACTATGGAAACTACTGCTGAGGAATACTACTGAAAGGATTCTGCGGATAGCTTGCGGGTTACTGCTGACAAGAGTTCCTGCGGATGAGAAGATTCTGCGGATAGAGTTAATCTGTAGTATGTAGAATTAGTTTATTTAGTTTATTCTAAGACAAGATATATAGAATATCTTTTATTGTTTTAATGTGATTTGATTCTTGTAAGAAAGGTTAGGGTTTCTTCTAGTATAAAAGAAATCCTTGCTAATGCATTATGTACGTTTTGAGAAAAGAACATCATTAGTTGATAATAAACGATCCATAGAGGATCAAAGCATTGTTAGTATTTGTGTTGTGATTGTGCTTATAATTCCGCTAAATAGTACAAGTAGTAGAGATTCTCTTTTAGAGTGTTTGTGATTACACAGACATTACTAACGATCCAAAGGCTCAAAGATCTATCAAGGTCTAAGTTTCAACAAGTGGTATTAGAGCCTCGGGGGAGTCTCTGTGACACTTACACAACTTTATTTTTCCAACTCTTACAATCAACACCATGCCAGGATCATCTGATGATTTAGAAGTTACTCAACCAATCAATGCTACAACACTAGATCAACTCGACCTCACCAACAGCAATGCAAAATTTCCCTATCTCAAGAAGGAAGAGTATGACTTGTGGGCCATGAAGATGCAGAATTGGATCACTAATATTGATTTCAATATGTGGCAGGTAGTTCTTAATGGTAACAAGTTAAATAAGACCACCAGAGATGCTGATGGTCATCTGACCTTTGTGGCCCCTACATCTGCTGAAGAAGTTTTATCAGTTCAAAGAGAGAACAAGGCTCGAACTATTCTCCTTCAAGCTATTCCAGATGAACATATAGGTGATTTTCACTACATGGACGGTGCGAAGGACATCTGGATGGCTATTAAAGCAAGGTTTGGTGGCAATGAGGAATCAAAGAGGATGAAGATATCCATGCTCAAACAACAGTTTCAAGAGTTCCAGATCTCTTAGGAGGAGGGAATCCACAAGGGGTATGACAGATTTCAGAGAATTCTGAGTCAGTTAAACCAGATGAAGGCAAAACCAGACAATGAAGACTACAATGCAAATTTTCTACAATCTCTACCTTCATCATGGTTGCAAGTCAGTATTGCTCTCAAAGCTAAAGGTGGGCTTGATAACCTCACCTTTGATGATCTCTACAACAAGCTCAAAAGTCTTGAGCCTGATGTTCGAACTTACACTCGTTCATCCACTCCCACTTACTCAGCTTTTATGAGCACCACGTCCAATAAGTTGACTTCTGTTGCAAGCCCATCTTCATCAGCATCATCAAACTCCTACGTCACCTCTAGACAAACATCTCACTCCCAGTCTAGTAATGTGATGGAAGAGATGCTTCAANTCGAACTTACACTCGTTCATCCACTCCCACTTACTCAGCTTTTATGAGCACCACGTCCAATAAGTTGACTTCTGTTGCAAGCCCATCTTCATCAGCATCATCAAACTCCTACGTCACCTCTAGACAAACATCTCACTCCCAGTCTAGTAATGTGATGGAAGAGATGCTTCAATCTTTTGTTGCTGAGTATGAAGATCTGTAGCAACTTACCTATGAGGATTTTGATCAAGTTGACCCATTGGATTTGGAGGAGGTGAACCTGAAATGGCAGATGGCTATGCTCTCAGTGAATGTCAGGAGATTTGAGAAGAAGTCTGGGAGGAAGTTTGGGTTCAAAGCAAGAGATCCAGCTAGATTTGATAGAAAGAAGGTCAAGTGCTACAATTGTGGTCAATTTGGTCATTTCTCCAGAGAATGCCAGAGTAAGAAGAATGATGATGATGTAAGGTATTCTGCCTATCAGCAGAAACAGGTTGGAGCTAGAGAAGCTAAAGCAATGATATCTCTGGATGAGCATGTGAACTGGAAAATTCATGAACCTGAAAGTGATGATGAGAAGAGTCATGATACGGAGCAGAGTGGCTTGCTGGCTTGGTGTGACACACAGGAGGAGCATGATCAGTTTGCCTTTATGGGCATCTCTCAGGTACATAACTGTGTTTTTGGTTGTAATGATAAATATAATGATCTTAAGGAAGCTTATGATGACATGAAACCTAAGTATAATGAATGCTTTGTAGCCCTTCAAGCTCACAAAGATTCTTTAAAAACCTTAGAGCAACAAAAATTATGTTTTCAAAAGAATTAGATTACTTATGAAGAAAAGATAAGAGTGTTGGAAAGAGATTTAACTAATGCTTTAAATGAGTTAAAATATTCTGAAAAAGAAAAAGCTAGGGTTGATTTAGAAAAACAAGAATTACAAGAGAAGCTAGATAATGAGGTGGATAGGCATAATCAATGGCTAATTTCAGGTGGTAAGTTAGCTGAATTACTCTATAGTAGTCAATCTATAAAATCTGAAATAGGATTAGGTTTTCAGAAGTATTTTGGTGTAGAGGCAATCAATGATAAAAAGAACTCTACACCAGCAGGGTTAGCAAATTATGTAAAAGAAGGAGATTTACATGCTGTCAATGGACCTATTAGAGGAGAACACATGCCTACCACTAAGACCTCAGACTTTGATGGATCACACCATCTCTATGGCAAAAAGTCCAATGACTTGCCAGACCCTACTTGTAACTCTAATGACTTTGTCTCTTTTTCTAACAGTGACAAGTCCTCAGACCAAGGGTCTACCATTTATGTAACACCTGGTATTTTTCCTAAAACCTAATCCTAGCCAAACTTCTATTTTTAGAGCCTGAAACGTTTTAAAACTTTAAAGCATGTTAAATTGGATTGAGGAGCGTGAAATATATTAGGAACGAGGATTTATTCCTAGACTTACTCAGCACAACCTAGAAAAACTCGAATTTGTTTCATTTGCCAAATTATTTGATTTATTTTGAGTTTGAGAAAGACTCTGAAGTTTATGCTTGATTTTATTGGAAAAACTATTTCGTTAACAATGGCGCAAGTTTCGTAACTTTTCGAGTCCGTTTGCTATGTCATTCGAGTCCCGAACCGTTTTTATGAAAAGTTTAACCTATTGGCGAAACTAGTCCCTTGAGTTTATTTTCAATAAACACCCTCCACTTCACTTAATAATAAAACTACCCTAAACCTTCCACCTATAAATACCCCCACTTATTTACTTCTCCTCATTTTACCAAAAATAAAAACACACACAAACACTCACTTTCTCTCTTCTCTCTCTTTTCCCACGCCGGCCCCAAACCCACCCAGAATCCGGCCAACTTCCGGCCACCGGAAAATTTTCTGACCACCCACAACTACACCACCTATCCATATTTGTAGATCGGGACATCCCCGACTCATCCCCGCAACCCATTTCACTCAAAACCCACGAACGCGCCCTCTAGGGCCATTTTTGTGATTTGACCGCCACTATTTTCCGTCACCACCACAACTCCGACGAGTTTCTTGGTACCGAGTCTTCCCCCAACATTTTTACACATGTTTTCTTAATAAAAACCTAAAATAAACTAAACCCTAATTTTCAAATTTAATAAATCCGATTTGTTTTTGTTTCTTTTTATTAAAAATGTTTTAATAAAGTGTTTTGATAATAAAACTCGTGTGAACTCACCGAGTCAACTCGGTGACTCGGTGAGGTTTGATGTTTGTTTGATGTTTGGATGGTGTTTAGTGACGAGTGGGAGTAGATTTTGGTTGTTTGATTAAGTTTTGAGGGTCGTTTGGTTTGGTTGGGTCTCGGCAGCCACGAGTCACCACCACCGAGCCATGGTGGTGGTGGTGGGTGGTATACTGTTGTTATATTTGTTGTTGTTATTGTTATTAGTAACTTGGGTTATGGTATTTGGATTTGGATGAGGTTTTGGTTAAGCCGAAGTGTTGTGCGAATTGTATTTGGTTGAGGCGAGGTATATGGGATTGGCGTTGTTGTACGGATACGTTTTTAGTCTCGGATGGTTATTATTACTATTATTAACATTATTATTATTATTAATAGTTTTAAACGTTTAAACGGTAAATTATAAATACGGAATAATAACTATGTAATTTAAAATATAAATTGGTAAAGTTAATTAGATTTGGATAATGGATTTGATATCCGCATTGATGACTTGTATTATGACTTGTGAACTTGTATTGGACGTATTGGATTTGCGGCTATGGTTATTTGGACTTATGGACCCTTTGTTACACGAGACGGTAGGGTACGTTAGGCCCTTAAAGATCTTAACGTACCTGGAACCCGAACTATACGAAATGGTCGATAAACCTAAACAACTAATGGAGAACGTGAATGATATATCCAATCATATTAATATCTACACTTATATTATTATTAACGATATTTGTATATAAAAGAGTCGTTGACTCGGGAAATGCTTTATAAACGGGCAGGTCATGCCGAAATTTACTAAAATTATTTATTATCTTGACCTTACTTTACCAAGTATATTCTTATTAATATTTTGGGAAATGGGTAATACCGAGACTATTAGGATTTGTCATCTTTATTTGTTCGTGTCATTTATCCTTTTCTTTTCTTTTCTTTTGACGAGTATTCTTCGAGTCTTCGTTTATTTCTTGTATGTTTCGAGGTTCGCCGACTTATTCTTCTATCTTTCTTACCACACGAGACTACTTTTGGAAAATGTTTCATTTCAAACGCCATCATCTTTTATAATAACTTCATTCAAGCATTAACTATTAAAGTATTCGAGTTACTAATCTGCTTGAGTTATGATATTATAGATACATAGTTGTGCTGAGGAATTATTTACTTGTATATCTTTTTCTCCTTCCCCCTTTTTTTTTTTTTT
>LBNU01034562.1:212578-279140 GCA_014162995.1 Artemisia annua
ACAGAGTCGAAGAAAATCTAGTCGCTGTTGAAATCATATCTTGTAAAGTTCATCTATGTAAGTAGCAAGTAGCACATAGGTTTCTTCTCTAAGTTATCAGTTCTCTAGTATAAAAGAAATCCTTGCTAATGCATTATGTACGTTTTGAGAAAAGAACATCATTAGTTGATAATAAACGATCCATAGAGGATCAAAGCATTGTTAGTATTTGTGTTGTGCTTGTGCTTATAATTCCGCTAAATAGTACAAGTAGTAGAGATTCTCTTTTAGAGTGTTTGTGATTACACAGACATTACTAACGATCCAAAGGCTCAAAGATCTATCAAGGTCTAAGTTTCAACAAGTGGTATTAGAGCCTCGGGGGAGTCTCTGTGACACTTACACAACTTTATTTTTCCAACTCTTACAATCAACACCATGCCAGGATCATCTGATGATTCAGAAGTTACTCAACCAATCAATGCTACAACACTAGATCAACTCAACCTCACCAACAGCAATGCAAAATTTCCCTATCTCAAGAAGGAAGAGTATGACTTGTGGGCCATGAAGATGCAGAATTGGATCACTAATATTGATTTCAATATGCGGCAGGTAGTTCTTAATGGTAACAAGTTAAGGAAGACCACCAGAGATGCTGATGGTCATCTGACCTTTGTGGCCCCTACATCTGCTGAAGAAGTTTTATCAGTTCAAAGAGAGAACAAGGCTCGAACTATTCTCCTTCAAGCTATTCCAGATGAACATATAGGTGATTTTCACTACATGGACGGTGCGAAGGACATCTGGATGGCTATTAAAGCAAGGTTTGGTGGCAATGAGGAATCAAAGAGGATGAAGAGATCCATGCTCAAACAACAGTTTCAGGAGTTCCAGATCTCTTAGGAGGAGGGAATCCACAAGGGGTATGACAGATTTCAGAGAATTCTGAGTCAGTTAAACCAGATGAAGGCAAAACTAGACAATGAAGACTGCAATGCAAATTTTCTACAATCTCTACCTTCATCATGGTTGCAAGTCAGTATTGCTCTCAAAGCTAAAGGTGGGCTTGATAACCTCACCTTTGATGATCTCTACAACAAGCTCAAAAGTCTTGAGCCTGATGTTCGAACTCACACTCGTTCATCCACTCCCACTTACTCAGCTTCTATGAGCACCACGTCCAATAAGTTGACTTCTGTTGCAAGCCCATCTTCATCAGCATCATCAAACTCCAACGTCACCTCTAGACAAACATCTCACTCCCAGTCTAGTAATGTGATGGAAGAGATGCTTCAATCTTTTGTTGCTGAGTATGAAGATCTGTAGCAACTTACCTATGAGGATTTTGATCAAGTTGACCCATTGGATTTGGAGGAGGTGAACCTGAAATGGCAGATGGCTATGCTCTCAGTGAATGTCAGGAGATTTGAGAAGAAGTCTGGGAGGAAGTTTGGGTTCAAAGCAAGAGATCCAGCTAGATTTGATAGAAAGAAGGTCAAGTGCTACAATTGTGGTCAATTTGGTCATTTCTCCAGAGAATGCCAGAGTAAGAAGAATGATGATGATGTAAGGTATTCTGCCTATCAGCAGAAACTGGTTGGAGCTGGAGAAGCTAAAGCAATGATATCTCTGGATGAGCATGTGAACTGGAAAATTCATGAACCTGAAAGTGATGATGAGAAGAGTCATGATACGGAGCAGAGTGGCTTGCTGGCTTGGTGTGACACACATGATGAGCATGATCAGTTTGCCTTTATGGGCATCTCTCAGGTACATAACTGTGTTTTTGGTTGTAATGATAAATATAATGATCTTAAGGAAGCTTATGATGACATGAAACCTAAGTATAATGAATGCTTTGTAGCCCTTCAAGCTCACAAAGATTATTTAAAAACCTTAGAGCAACAGAAATTATGTTTTCAAAAGAATTAGATTACTTATGAAGAAAAGATAAGAGTGTTGGAAAGAGATTTAACTAATGCTTTAAATGAGTTAAAATATTCTGAAAAAGAAAAAGCTAGGGTTGATTTAGAAAAACAAGAATTACAAGAGAAGCTAGATAATGAGGTGGATAGGCATAATCAATGGCTAATTTCAGGTGGTAAGTTAGCTGAATTACTCTATAGTAGTCAATCTGTAAAATCTGAAATAGGATTAGGTTTTCAGAAGTATGTTGGTGTAGAGGCAATCAATGATAAAAAGAACTCTACACCAGCAGGGTTAGCAAATTATGTAAAAGAAGGAGATTTACATGCTGTCAATGGACCTATTAGAGGAGAACACATGCCTACCACTAAGACCTCAGAATTTGATGGATCACACCATCTCTATGGAAAAAAGTCCAATGACTTGCCAGACCCTACTTGTAACTCTAATGACTTTGTCTTTTTTTCTAACAGTGACAAGTCCTCAGACCAAGGGTCTACCATTTATACCAGCTATGATTCAAGTGAAAAGTGTAACCTTCCCAAGACCCCACCCAAGCATACACCCAAGTCTGTTAGAGTTGCTGCTGATGAACCAAGTTCTGACACAGCTTCACTTGAAGACTTGACATTTAATTCTATGCAAGACAATGTTTTTAATTTTGTGCAAAACAATTCTGATAATGTTTGTGGTTTGAATACTTTTGCTTGTTTTGGAACATCTTCTATTTTGAATAAATCTTCTAAAAAGAAGAAATGTTTTGTGTGTGGAAGTAAATTTCATTTGATTAAGGATTGTAATTTTCATGAGCAGAGAATGGGTGTGTATGCTAAACAGACAAGACCTAGACCAAAGTGGAAATATGTTAATCATATACCCCCTTATGTTCCACAAGCAACTTCCCAAAATAGCAGATCCAATCCTGCTGATAAATCAGTTTCTGCTGATAAGTCAGTTCCTGCGGATGGACCTGTTTCTGCTGGTAGACCTTTTCCACCCAGAAGGAAAAGTCAAGTTGCTAGACCATTCTATAGCCCTAATAATTCTTATTTTTCGAATGGTTTTTGGCCTAGTTATTATCACCCAATGTGTATGGGGTGGGGGACACCATGGGATTCTGCTGTTAAGTCCTCAGCAGGTTGTTCTTGGAACTATATGGGACCAAATTGTCAAAACAGACCCAAGAACAATGGTGGATCTTATATATCTCCATGGCCTAACAATTATGATCCACAAGGCAGACTCAAGTCAGTGATGACTTGAGTCTCCAAAGTGCACTAATCTTTGTATATTATTTTTGTTGTTATTGTAGGACCATCCTTTTAAAAGTAAAGCAGTAGGCATAGTGGATAGTGGTTGTTCAAGAAGCATGTCAGGGAATAAAGATATAATACATGACTTTGTGCCTATTCAACATGGTGGATCTGTAACTTTTGGTGGAGGTGAAGGTAGAATCACTGGGAAAGGAACCATCAGAACACCCAAGTTGGACTTTCAGAATGTGTACTTTGTAAAGGAACTGCAAAACTTCAATTTGTTCTTAGTCTCACAAATTTGTGACACCAAGAACAAAGTCTACTTCTCTGAAGATGAATGTCTTGTGCTGTCCAAAGACTTTCAACTTCCAGCAGATACAAACATTCTGCTGAGAGTTCCAAGGAGTCGCAACTTATACACATTCAACTTGTATGATGTCCAACCTGCAGGTGATCTCACATGTTTGGTGGCTAAAGCATCTCTAGATGAATCTACAAAGTGGCATAGAAGGATGGTTCATGTGAATTTCAAGACCATAAACAAGCTTTCCAAACTTGGTCTAGTTGATGGCCTTCCTTCCAAAATCTTCACCAATGAACACAACTGTGTTGCATGTAACAAAGGGAAGCAACACAAAGCCTCATACAAATCCATCAACGCTGTGAGCACCATTACGGAACCTCTTCAACTGTTGCATATGGATCTTTTTGGTCCTACTCAAATCCGCAGTAGTGATCACAAGTCATTCTCATTGGTAATCACTGATGACTATAGCAGGTTTTGCTGGGTATTCTTTTTGAGAACTAAAGATGAAACTTTTCCAACTCTAAAAGAATTTATAACCCTTGTTGAAAACCAGCTAAATAAAAAGGTTAAATGTATTAGGTGTGATAATGGGACAGAGTTTAAAAATGTCTTGTTAATTGAACTTTGTGGGTCTAAAGGGATAAAAAGGGACTATATCAATCAAAGAACCCCACAACAAAATGGGGTTGCTGAGAGAAAGAATAGAACCTTGATTCAGGCAGCAAGAACTATACTTGCAGACTCTAAATTACCACTATGTTCTGGACTGAAGCAATAAGCACTGCTTGTTATGTTCTGAATAGGGTATCAATTACTAGACCTCATAACAAGACACCTTATGAACTTATCACTGGTAAAGTTCCTAGTATTACACACTTTAGACCTTTTGGTTGTCATGTGACTATTTTGAACAATACTGATCAATTAGGCAAATTTGATGAGAAAGCAGATGAGGGATATATTGTGGGTTATTCAACTCATAGTAAGGCCTATAGGGTGTATAATATGTCTGCTAGAAAGATTGAGGAAAATCTTAACCTGAGATACCTGGAAGAAAAGCCTAATGTTAAAGGTCAGGGTCATGCCTGGTACTTTGACCTAGATTATTTGACTGATTCTTTGGGTTATACCAGATTTATTTCTAATCAATCTGCAAGTACAAATGGGTCTCCCACTAACAATCAAGGAGCCATGGATGCTGACTCTGACTCTGACTCTGAGTTAGAGGAAGCAACTATTGTTGTTCCTTCTTTTCCCTCTCCTCCTGTTTCCGGTTCAAATGAGATACATGCTTCTGATGTGGATGGCATAGATTCAAGTTATGCAGAGGCATTAGCTAGACTACAACAGCAAGAACATGCAGCCAAAGAAGCTGCAGATGCACTTGGTTTTGAGTTTGCTAAAGATACTGAAGCACTCTTGAGACAATCTGCTAATGATGTCCGCAGAAACATAGAATCTGCTGACAGTAGTCCGGTTTTTGCTGACAAAGTACCTTATGTTCCTGCTAATCCAAATACTGCTGATGCTGTTGCTGCGGAACCATCCACTTCTGCTGATCCTTTCCCCACGACTGACAGTCCATCCCAGAGCTTTAAAGACCCTTTTGGTAGATTTTCATCCCCCATAGATCTTGGTAATCATCCACAACCAACTGGCATTTTCAGTACCTCTTCTTATGATGATGATTTTGCTGCTACACTGAATAATCTCCAACCGCTGTTGATGTTAATCCCATCCCTACCAAAAGAATCCACACAATACATCCTCAAGAGAACATCCTTGGAGATCCCAATGCCACAGTTCAAACCAGGAGTTCAGTGAAGAAAACACAATTTGGAGAATATGCTTTTGTTACTTATGTCATGGCTCAACAAAGAGACAACCACACAGATCAACAACATTGTATGTTTGCTTGTTTCTTATCACAGGTTGAACCAACAAGTGTAGCACAAGCACTTTCCATTGCCAGTTGGGTAGAAGCTATGCAAGAGGAAATGCTACAATTCAAGAATCATGAAGTTTGGATTCTTGTGCCACTACCTGATGGAAAGTTTGCAATTGGGACAAAGTGGATCTTGAAGAATAAACGGGATGCTAGGGGCATTGTGGTTAAAAATAAGGCTAGACTAGTAGCTCAAGGTTTTAGACAAGAAGAGGGGATTGATTATGATGAGGTATTTGCACCAGTGGCTAGGGTTGAGGCCATTAGAATATTTTTGGCCTTTGCTTCTTATACGGGGTTTGTGGTCTATCAGATGGATGTGAAGGGTGCCTTTCTATATGGGGAGATTGAAGAAGAAGTATATGTTACTCAACCTAAAGGTTTTGAAGACCCAGAGCATCCTAACCATGTGTACAAAGTTGTGAAAGCTCTCTATGGACTTCATCAAGCACCAAGAGCCTGGTATGCTAGGCTATCTACATTCCTGCTGAAACATGGTTACAGAAGAGGAGCCATTGATAAGACTCTCTTTATCAAGAAGAATTCAAGGGATATCATTCTTGTGCAAGTATATGTGGATGACATCATCTTTGGATCAACTAAGGAAGCCTGGTGCAGAGAATTTGAGGACTTGATGAAGGGTGAATTTCAGATGAGTGCTATGGGAGAGATGACTTTCTTTTTGGGTCTACAAGTGCAGCAAAAGCCTGATGGTATCTTCATCCATCAAGAGAAGTATGTGAAGGACATTCTTCAGAAGTTTGATATGGAGAATGTTAGGACTGCAACTACCCCATATGAAACCCCCAAAACTAAGAATAACCTTGAAGCAGATCTTCCTGTCAATGTTCACATGTACAGGTCCATGATTGGGTCACTTATGTATCTGACAGCTTCAAGGCCAGACATTACATTTGCTGTGAGTGCTTGTTCTAGGCACCAAGTCACACCTTTGACTTCCCATCTCAATGCAGTGAAGAAGATCTTTAAGTATCTTAAAGGCCAACCCAAACTTGGTCTTTGGTACCCAAGAGAGTCTCCTTTTGTACTGGAAGCCTACAGTGACAGTGATTATGCAGGTGCTAATTTGGATAGAAAATCCACTACTGGAGGTTGCCAATTCCTTGGAAGAAGGTTAATATCTTGGCAGTGCAAGAAGCAAACAATTGTGGCCAATTCTTCTACTGAAGCAGAGTATGTTGCTGCTGCTAACTGCTGTGGCCAGGTTCTTTGGATACAAAATCAACTACTTGATTATGGGTTCAATTTCATGAACACTAAAATCTTTATTGATAACCAAAGTACCATATGCATTGTTAAGAATCCAGTATATCATAATAGAACTAAGCACATTGAAATTAGGCACCATTTCATTAGGGATGCAAATGAGAAACACTTAATTCAGGTGCTTAAAATCCATACAGATGATAATGTGGCTGATCTTTTAACAAAGGCGTTTGATGGACCTAGGTTTAATCACTTAGTGGTCCATATTGGGATGGTTAACCCTTGACTGCTATGTTTGAGGGGAGGCATAGGCCTAAGGGGAGGCATATGCCTCTGGGGAGGATTTGTAGAAAATGTATGTTGTATATTTACTAACTTTGTTTTGCAGGTTACTTATTGTATAAACTAACAATTATTTGGATTAGATTGGTTTGTGTGTTTTGGTCTATGTGTTTGTTTTGCAGCTAAGCTGATTCTGCTGATGTATGTTTCTGCTGAAGTTACTGTTTCTGCTGATAATATTGCTGCTGATAACATTTCTGCTGATGTTATGGAAGTGCATCCGTAGCATTAACTCGTCAGTAAAAGAAAATTACTCCAGTGTACTCACAGAACACACATCAAAGTGATTGTTAAAGGGGAAAGTAAATTCATTTATCATCAAAAGATTATTACAAAAGATGGTGATTCTACAGACCCTGACAACATTGAAACATGACTCTAACCCTGACACTACTCCATCTTTCCTTTTCCCTTCCCATCATCATCAGAGAGGTCTGAAGCAAAACCCCAATTTGGAGGTTTGGAAGAATTCTCTGCTGATCCTGTTGGAGTGGAAGGAGCTTGATCTTGGGGTTCATCCTCATCTGAGGAAGTATACAGGAAGGGTGATATGAGCTCTCTTGCAGGTGGTTGGAGAGGAATCCAAGGATTGGAGTCTTCTGAAGATTCAGGTGACATGGCCGGATTGGGAACTGTGCTTGATGTTCCAACTTAATTCATCTTCTTCTTGGATGACTTTTTGGGTATCTGGTTCTTTTCTGCATCTGGGGATTCATCTGTGTTCCTTGTTGGTGATTCATTGAGGTTTGAAGCATCAGATGAAGATTCAACAATTTGGGGATTTGAGCTCATGGTTCTTGTTATAGATGGATAATTAGGATTGGTGAAAAGTTTGGATCTGTTTTATAGGCAAAAGTCAAAGTGTAGGTCCATAAATGCGTATTAGGTGGCAGAATAAATGCTCTAAGATTTCTCCTAAAGATATTTTTGCACCATACTACTGAGGCTGATTCTGCTCATCAAATTGTTCCTACGGATAGCTTTTACAGTTCCTGCTGAAAGGTGTTTCTGCTGAGTGTAGTTCCTGCTGATAACATATTTTTTCAGAAGTATCTACCTTATGCATAAAACAAGGTGAATGACAACAAAGAGATAAATTATAAGTTCATTCATTTTCACCAAAAGAAGTTACAGTCAATCCTAACATCTAAACAAACACAACTGAACACATCTTAGCACCTAATCCTGATTTCTATTCCCTTTGAGGGTACAAAATAAAGCTTTCCATGCAACAAGCTTGTCATCGGGTGTCTCAGTCTTGTTCTCTTCATATGTGTTGACCCTCGTACTCAAAAGACTGAACACATCCGAGCAACTTACTCAAAAGACTGAACACATCTTAGCACCTAATCCTGTTTTCTCTTCCCTTTGCCCTTGGGATCAGATGTACCTTCACCAGCCCCCTTGTTCCTCAGCACCTTCTCAACATCTTTGGGCCTTGTTTCAGAAGTCCATAGCTTCTTGCACACAAGCCCCATTACCTGTGGAGGTGGTTTTGGCAACTTCTTGGCAGATTGAGGAACTGGTATCTGGCTCATCCCAGCCACAACTCGCTCCATCTCCTTTGTCAGAAGCTTTGAAAGAGGTGGTGGCTCAGAAGGCCCTTCATCCAAATCCTCAAGAAACAACAACTCCATACGCCCTGTCTTATCAGGGGTATCTGAGTCAGAGGATGAAGAAGGAAGTGATGGTGATGGTGGTGGTGGTGGAGAAGGAGGAGCTGGTACATCATGTCTCCTTTTGCGTGCTTCCTCCTTGGTTCTCCAGCCACGCCTTCGTCTAAAAGGCATTGGTGGTGGTGGTGGAGGAGGTGGAGGAGGAATGTAATGGTCCGAAGAAGCTGAAGAGGAATCAGAGGATATTTCTATTGGATTCATGATTGCTGCTGATGAGAAATTGTGTTTGGTTGATGGTGATTAAGTGTGATTTGAGGGTTATTTATAGACCTGATTAAGTAATTAAGGCATTTAATGAGGAGTCGGTTCAATGGGTATTTATGGATGACAGCCTGTATATATTCTGCTGATGGTTTGATTCTGCGGATTGACCATAAGATTCTACGGATTGACTTTTCAATTCTGCTGATGGTTTGATTCTGCGGATTGACCATACGATTCTACGGATTGACTTTTCCATTCTACTGACGAGTACACTTTTGGGTTTTATTTTGGGTAAGTTATAAAGTCAAAATTGGTCAAACGATTCTTTCCAAGATTCGTTGTCAATTACCTCCCACGATTTGGTAACTTCCTTAAATAACCAATCGTGTGAATCCCACACTCAAAATAACTCCTTCCCACTCGTTATAACTTCAAACCCATTTCTCAACTTCTCAAATTCATTCTATTCTCAAAACCACTCATGGCCGAACTAGTCTTCAAAAGTGACCACAATCAAATCGCATTTCTGGGCAAAGCAAAGGGGAAAGAATTATTTGATCCAATGGTAGAGTTCTTGAAGCGGTCTAATCTTAATTTTGCTCTCACACACTGTCCCACACTTGTGTGTGAATCATTGGTTACGCAATTTTGGGATACTGCCACAGTAGGAGATGAGGACACAAGGATTCTCGCCACCATTGATAGGAAAGAGTATGAAGTTACTGAGTCTTTGATCCGCACTAAACTTCAACTGAAAGATGCAGATGGTGAGTATCATGAAGATAAGGCACTGATACTTCCTGCATTACAGGCTATTGGCTATCAGGGTGATGGAAAGAAAGCATGGTATAAGAAACTCCTTTGTCCTAAATGGAAGTTTCTGGTGCATACTTTGTTGAAGTGTGTAAGTAATAAGACTGGAGGATTGGATCAATTCTCTACATATCTGGCATGTGCTATTGCTTGTATATCACAGGGTACAAATTTTAACTTTTCTAGATTTATCTTTCAGGGTATGATTAGTAATATTAATGCTGATAAGAACAAGTTTTATATGTACCCTAGGTTCCTTCAAATCATAATAGGTATAGAAACACGTGATAGAACACATAGACCTATTCTAGAGTTGACCTCTAAAGTCTTTTCAAGCATGAATAGTCAATACACTGGTGCACATTGGCCTCTAACACCAGCTATGTTGCCTGGTGGCAATGCTGGTGCTGCTGAAGGTGGTAATCCACCCAGCCCTCATGCTGCTGAGGATAGTATTCCACCCATTCCTGAAACTGCTGATGCCAGTGCATCAGCAGCTGGGGTTGCTGGTTCATCTGAAGCTGCTGAAGCATCTGCATCAGCAGCTGCGGATGATCATCCTGTGGATACTCCTCATGAGCAACCTGCTGCTCCTCTGCAACCAGTCAATCCTGCTGGTGAGGATTCTGTTGACCATAGGAATGAGGATGAGACACCCTTCACTGACCAACTTGACCATAGTGATGAGTTCATAGGACCCTTTGTTGCTGAGCCCAATAATGAGACACCTATATTCACAGGACAACATCCCTCTAGTCCAACTAGAGAGTCCTTTGTTGATACCACCACTACTGGTGATGCTTTTCATGTGTCTCCTACCAGGTCCAATGAAGCTCCCAAAACCACTGGTATACCTGTTGGTACAGCTGAGGACCTTGTATCACTAACCAAAGTCTATGAGTTGCTTAACAGGTATGTCACACAAGTTGGTGATTTGGAAAGGGAACTCTCTCAGACCAAAGCAGATCTTGGAGGTCAAATCAGTGTCTTAACACAAAGGGTTCAGAACTTGGAAGATCAGCTTCAGACCAATAAGAAGAGGAAGTTAGTGGTTGAATCAGAAGATGAACTGGAGGTGCCTACAGACAATCCAGCAAAGGAATCTGTGTCTCTTGATTCACTTCATATGTTGGCTGCAGCTACTGAAGTTAACCTCACTCCCTCTCCACCACTTACAGATGCTGACATTAAAAAGAACAAGAGTCCCATCAAGGTTCAGATTGAGCATTTCTTTAGTATGAGTGGGGGTGACACTTCTGCACCAGTTGTTGATTCTGTTGTTGCACCTTCTTCTGTTGACATTGGGCAATCTATGGATGTTGATCCTGCTGATGATGTTGCCAATAATACTGATCCTACTACTACTACAGTTCAAGAGCCATCTACTGCTGCTCCTTTAGGAGAGGATCCTCCTATCTTTATGTATGGCGGAACATTTGGGGTTTCTGATGCAGCTCCTACCACTGATCTTCAAGGTGTGAGTGCTCCTTGTGTTTCTGCTGACCCTTCAAAGCTTTCTTCTCCTGCACATCAGTCTGCTACATCTTCTGCTGATACCTTTGTTTCTGCTGAAGAAGAACATGTTGATCTGGTTGATCAAGATCTTGGTTCAGATAAAATAACAGAAGCAGAAATACTTGCTCAAGAAAGGCTCTTTAAAGAATATGAAGATCTCATGAAGAGTGAAGATTTGGCTCAGCAACAACAAGCACAGTTTGATGCAGAGATTGCCAGGGCAAAGGCTACTTATGTTTCTACTTTGCCATTTGAAAGAAGGACAGAACTGGATGCTCAAGCTTCAGACTTTAATGAGGCTGATTGGATGCATATTGGAGCTCAAATTGCCTCCAATACCTCACTTGCCAAAGATCTACTTGGAAATGATGTTTCTTCTGATAATATTATTGCTTTATTGAGAAGGAAGAAAAAGGAGGAGGATGAGAAGAAAGCAAAAGAAAAAAGGGATAAGCCTCCAACACAGGCACAAATGACCAATCAAATGAGGATGGTGGTTAAGAATATGAGTTCAGCTGTGTTTACTTCAGGGTGGACTAAAGAGAAGGTTTGGAATATGCCTCATGACAAGTTGGTGAGAACATACAACTACATTATATCTCAGGGCCAGAAGGGCACATCCAAACCAACACTAGAGGAACCACCTTCTAAGAGGAACCACCTTCTAAGAGGTTTAAGTCTGGTCATGGTACTTCTTATGTGCAAATTGTTGACTCATTTGCTATACCATCTGTGACCACTTCTGCTGCTTCACCTGTTCCTACTGATCTCCCTCTTCCTGCTGAGACATCTTTTCCTGCTGAGCCTTCAACACTCACAGATAAGGGGAAGGCTCTTATGGTTACTGAAGGGCCTGTTACTAGACAAAAGACTAAGAGGCAGCTTGAGGAAGATAGGTTAAGTGAAGAAGCTATTCAAAGGATGCTTGCTGATGATGCAGTTGAACTTGCCAGGGCTACTGAAGCAAGAGTTGGTCCTGGTGCTCCACCAAATGCTGATGCTTCTCATGATGTTTCTGCTGAAGCTTCTACATATGTTGCTGCTGAACAATCTGTTCCTGCTGACACATCTCATACTATTTCTGCTGATACCTCTCATGCTGCTCCTGCCGATGCATCTTCAGCAGATCCTACTATCACTCCTGTCCCTATACCTGTTCCTGCTGATCAATCTGCACCTGCAGATGTTTCTGATGACACACCTTCACCTTCTCCTGGCAAGAGAAAGAAGACTTTGGCTAGAAAAAGGGTTTCTAGAGGTTTGGTTACACCCTTGGCAGATTCTGAGTATATTGAGATTGAGGAAGATGATGGTGAAGATCTTGTGGCTCATGTTCCTTTGGTTGAGTGGGAAATCACACCTCTTCAACTAAAAGATCAAGATATCAACACTATTCATAGAGCAGATGGGTCAGTTAAACATTTTACTTTTCTTAGTGAAATTTTAACTTTTGTGGATAGACATGATTTGGTGAATCTGTATAGTTGGGTGACTTCCTACTACAAAAACAAGGAGCCTACAGGATGTGGCTTATATTTACATGGGGACTTGACTACATTATTTGATTCCAACCTAGCTGTTAGTAAAGGATTCAGGGTTTGGATGGGTCAATCAAAATGGGAGCTTGCTAATTGGAAGTTTTATCCTCTCTCTAATGTACATGTGCTCTCCACTGATGCTGGCAAGATTCTTTACATGTGTGCTGAGATTACTTATCCCATCTCTCTTAGGATTCTAAGACAGATGTTGGGGATGAAGCTGCTTGTTCCTACAGATGTGGTTGGGAATGACATGACATATGCTGAGCAGTTGGTCAAAGATATGAGGCAGAGTCTTCTTTTCAAGAATGAAATGAAAGCCAAGCATGGTTTGCAGCTTGACACTAATTTGGGATGATTGTTGTTAGTATAAAAAAAGACAAAAAAAAAGAAAAAAACCTAACTAATTTTCTTGTATTATTTGTTGTCCTTTGTTGTATACAGGTACATCTATTTTATGGTTCTCAACTCACCATGATGTTGACCGTTCCATCAAAGAGTTGGCTAGTCCAAAGGGTACAGCTTTGGTAAAGACACATCAAATCTGTTGATAGCTGTAATGGTTTGATCAAAACTATAGGGTACTCAACTCACCCATGCTTCATTGCTGAGAGTTGAATGGTCATCAATTCACCATGGATCTTATTCTTTGAACATCCAAAGATTTGACTAGCCCACAAGGATATGGCTTGTGGTAAAGGCTGTGGAAAACCATATTTGGTAATCAATTCACCAAAGGTGATTTATTCAACCTAAGAATTGACTAGTCCTGAGCAAACGGCTATAGGTAAAGACAACTCAAATCCGTTTATAGTTGATGATTTACTACAAATCATATGGTTATCAGTGTACCATAGTTCTTCTTTGAACTAAAACATTTGGCTACTCCAGTAGTGATGGCTATTGGTAACGAGACATCAAATCCATTATTTTCAATGATTCACCTCTCACAGGAGTTAACACACCTGGATGTGATGAGAATAGTATGAAACTAATATGTTTTTATGTACCTTATGTCATTTGTTGCTGCAAAGATCTGGTGTTTATACTTTCATCACTCATAGAGATGTGGATATTTTGCTTCTTTGCTGCTGGTGTTCAAATTCAATCCTCTTATTCGGCCGTGTTAAGATCTATCAAGAATCTTGAACTTAACCAGGTCAAATTCAAGATTAGGGGAGGATTGTTGGGAATTATGGAAACTACTGCTGAGGAATACTACTGAAAGGATTCTGCGGATAGCTTGCGGGTTACTGCTGACAAGAGTTCCTGTGGATGAGAAGATTCTGCGGATAGAGTTAATCCGTAGAATGTAGAATTAGTTTATTTAGTTTATTCTAAGACAAGATATATAGAATATCTTTCATTGTTTTAATGTGATTTGATTCTTGTAAGAAAGGTTAGGGTTTCTTGTAGTATAAAAGAAATCCTTGCTAATGCATTATGTACGTTTTGAAAAAAGAACATCATTAGTTGATAATAAACGATCCATAGAGGATCAAAGCATTGTTAGTATTTGTGTTGTGCTTGTGCTTATAATTCCGCTAAATAGTACAAGTAGTAGAGATTCTCTTTTAGAGTGTTTGTGATTACACAGATATTACTAACGATCCAAAGGCTCAAAGATCTATCAAGGTCTAAGTTTCAACAAAACCCTAGGTCGAATTTCACATACTTTTCAAGGGATTTTCACCCTTGTTTCATCCATGCTTAATTAAAGATAAGTCTTCCTTCAAATCAATCAATATGTCTATGTGTTGTTTCATTATATCTTATGCTTGTCTTTACATTAACATGCTAGGCTAGGTTATCTTTGTGTTTGCTTAGATGTAATGAAACCTAGCTATTGATTATTGATTGATTGTTTGTTATTAATTGTTGTTGGATGAATGATATCAATGTTAGGCTTAAGAAAACTGGCTAACTTCCAATTGGTAACTTGCTTGATATCTTAAGAAACATGAGTCGGATGTGTACTACGATTAATTGGTTGTGTTTAATGCATAAGTGACTACTAAGGAGGCCATGGTTTGGATACTTAACGTGTCGCCATAGGAAGAGGTAGAAGCTTATAGAGTTGGGGAAGGACGTACACAGCCCCACGACTAGTATTAAGGAATACAACCCATCATCCACGCAATTATAACAAACTAATCAATCAATGAAAGATAGCTAGGGAGTAGTGAAACCTAAGTAAACACATTTTTCTCGATATAAGTTTTCCTCACATTTACTTTCTTGTTATTTTATTTTTATTGCATTTGTAGTTATTTGGGTTAGTTGACTAGCAACTAATTCCGCCCACTCCTTCAAAAACCGAGATTTTACTTGCTTTCAAAAAAATATAAAAATACAAAAAGAATCATCCTTCACCCTTAGACCTAATTAGAGTAGTTTTCAATCCTAACAAATACTATTCCTAGTGGAGAACGATCAATCCCCCGGTACTTGCCACTACACTATACTATATCGGTCAGGTACACTGCCTGGTGGGGATTGCAAGCTTCTCAAGATCCCTTAAGAGGTAAAACATTTTGTGTAGACCGCAATCCACGCATCAGTCCCACATGAGGCAGGCCACCTTAGGTGGACCGGGCTTGTGCTTTTGGTTGGATGACTTATTTGAAAAGATACGTATCTTTTCAAATTAGGTAATTATCTCTTTATTTATTATTAGTAATTATCTTATTATGTATTTGGTGATTATCCAATAATCCTTATAAATAAATGAGATATTATTTCATTTAGTATTTAATTAAGAAAACCCTACCCAAATACACGAACGGTTTTGTTTGTTTGCTTTACTGATTAGATCTTGTGTTGTTGTTGTTGTCTGGATCAACTACTAGCACTATACTGCAATCGTTTGAGGACTAGTGTGCTAAACCGTGAGGATTCTTGCTTTAGGGTAGGTTTGGCACGGAGCGGTGAGGAACTTTTTGGAGCGGTAATCGGCAAGCAATGAGCATTTTGGTTTTTAGTAGCCGTTTGGCAAAGGAGCGATGAGCTTTGCTATTTCTTAGGAATGCTCATTTTTTCAATGCTTTTTTAAGAAGCTGTGAGTGGTGAGCGGTGACTACTGCTCACTGCTCACTGCTACTTTTAACAAGCACATTACACACCCTTAGGCTCTATGTACGTGTTAATCTTCTAAGCAAACAAACATGTACATAATTGTTGTGTTTTAATTGGTTAGCTATAAATTGTATATGGATCGCTGGCTCTGAAAACTATGGTATGCTTATTGTCTCCGGCTGCATGTTTTTGTGTTAAATTGATATCAAAAAATGGTTTTTTACCTAACCTTTTCCATCAGTGGTATCATAGCCACTTATACGTGTTTATAGCTATTTGTGATAAATTTTGAACATATGTTTTATGTTTATGGTGTCATATCTGAGTTCTGTTGGAATCTGGTATATAGTTTGGTAACACAATCGAAGATCTGACAAGACGACGCATAAATAAGTGTTGGAAAATTAAGTCACACTTTCCTGTTTATTATGATCTGTATTTTCTGGTAAGATCTAGCAACAGCTCTATTAGATCTATGTACCAGATCAAAATAATAGATGGAAATTAAATATTGTATTTAATTGCTCAGATTGGCTTGTAAATTAATTGTTTTAATTTTTTGCGTCTATCATGATCGAACTCGTGCGAAGTTGATCATAAGCAAGCCTATAGTAGTTTAATAATTGTTATTAATTGTTGCGTATAGCCCGTTATGCTCATAGCATGTTTTTCGTTATTTTAAGTATTTGAAAATAAGCTTTTACGCCATGGTTAAGGCGTCTAGGTTTTTCGGCCTCGATGCTAACTTGTAATTATATTCAATTTATGTTTTGTATTTATTTCAAATGTAAGTATTAGAATAGGATTGTAGTTTCAATTTTATAAATGTAACACAATGGAGCAAAAGACTGGATGCATGGAGCTTGGATGCGCGGTATATGCTCTGCTTGACTGAGATACTAGGATCTTGAGTCAAGTGGGAGCATTGGAGACTAGATGACCATTATATCTGTGTTGGCTCACATATGCAATAATAGGATTTTTGGGCTAAGCTATACATAATTGTTTGCATGAATGTGTTTAATTTATTGCTTGATTTGAATATGCATGTTTGTACATGTGATTTGGGTTTAAGGGTTAAAAAGAGTTTTTAAAATATTAAACGCCAAATTCAATTTTAAAGAGTTTAAAAACTGTTAAAACTGTTTTGTCAAAAATTCCATCGTAAGTAATATTCATGCATTACTTATGACACGCGTTTTTATTAGTACCTGTAGAATTTTAGTCTTGCCGTCCAATTGAGATGAGGACATGCCAACCATTATGAAACCTGGTGCAGACCTTGGGCATTTTGATGTCAGGGATGGATTGTCAGGAGAGTATCCAAAAGGTGATTGATGATTGTACGGCTTTTGATATGATCACTGAGCTAAAAAAACATGTTTTAAACTCAGGAAAGCCAAGAGTTGTATGACACTCAGATGCAGCTGAATGCCTGCAAGATGGAAGATGGTCAATCAGTAAGCTCTCATGTTCTGAAGATGAAGAGCTTCATCGATAAGTTGGAACATCTTGGACATCCCATGCCACATGTGCTTGCGGTTAATACCATTTTTGGTTCATTACCAAAGTCGTTTGACAACTTTGTTATTAACTATAACATGCAAGGATGGATAAGACTACATGCAAGGATGGATAAGACTATCAGAGAACTACATGTGATGTTGAAAACTGCCGAGATGAATGTGTCTTCTAAGAGTATCGTTCCACGTCTGCATATGATCAGAGATGGAGGAGTGAAAAAGAAATCCTCGAAAAAGAGGAAAGGAAATTTTGAGAGAAAGAAAGTTCCTCCGCCCCCAAAGAAAAGAGTGTAGGAAAGGATGCAGAGTGCTTCCATTGCGGAAAGATAGGACACCAGAAGAGGAATTGTCCCTCTTACCTTGCTGAGTTGAGGCAAAGCAAGCAAATTGGTTTGTCTCTAAAACTAGGTATGTTCATGAATGAACTATTTACTGTCTCTCCCAATTCTTGGGTATTTGATACAGGCTGTGGAATTCACAATTGTAATAATGTGCAGGGAATAATAAGTAGTCGAACACTGGAAAAGGGAGCCATGATGCTACATATGGGAAATGGGGATCAAGCTGTTGTTCAAGCTATCAGAACTTATTTTCTTAATGTACCTAGTGGTTTTAGTATTTGGTTTAGAACAATGTCATTTTCTCCTTCTATTACTAGAGGTGTTATTTTAATGTGTTTTCTAGAAAGGATTTTGAAATAGATATGGATGGTGTGATCTCAATTGATAAATTTGTGTTTCGTATTGCTAAGCGTGATTTAAGTAAGACATTTTTTTGGCGTTGTCGACTTGGTCACATAAACAAACAACGCATCAAGAAGCTTCAAATTGAAGGCATTCTTGAGTCAACTGGATCTGATTCATTTGACGTGTGCGAGCAATGTTTATGTGGAAAGATGATGAAAGCTCCATTCTCTGATAATTTGAATAGAGCTTGATGATCTGTTGGGACTCGTGCATACAGATGTGTGTGGCCCATTCAGGTCTGTGACACGAAATGGTGAGTCTTATTTCATCACCTTTACAGATGATTATAGTCGCTATGGTTATGTTTATTTGATTAAACATAAACATGAAGTTTTCAAAACTTTTGTGACTTATCAACGTGAGGTTGAGAATCAACTCGACAAGAAGATTAAAATCTTACAACCAGATCGTGGAGGTGAATGAGTTTCTCGATCATCTAGAGGATTGTGGAATTGTTTCACAATTCACACCTTCTTATACACCACAACATAATGGTGTATCTGTAAGGAAAAATCGAACTCTATTGGATATGGTTTGATCTATGATGAACTTGAGTGACCTGCCTATGTCCTTCTGAGGATATGCTCTTGAGACTGCTTCACACATTCTCAACATGATTCAAACGAAGAAGTATAATACACGATAAAAAAACTGCAAATCTATCGAAAAATCCATATATGGGAATAATGGGATAATGGGAACCCCAAAACAAGGTTTTTGGGGTATGCATACGTACTCAATTTTTGTAGATGTTGTTTGGTATTATCATTAGAAAATTCCAAATTATAAGGGTGGCAAGGAAATTAAAAGTAAAAAGTGTTCTTTCAAAACCAAGAGGCCTACCTTATTGTTGTTAATTAGATGCTGGCTTTCTCGAACATACTTTACAAACCGTTGATCCGAGTCATTATCAGCCTATTATAAAACATATGTTAATCAAAGATTAGGTACGACGAGTCACAATATGGTTCCTGGATTTAACTCTTTCAAAGTGAGTGGGTGCTTTTTACTTACGTTAACATTTCTTGAAATTATATTTTATTATCGAACATAAGAAATTGATTAGCAAAATACACTGGGCTGATTGAGGGTATGCCAACGATGATAATGTCGTATCAGGTCTTCATTTCAAAGGCCGTATTTTCTTTAGTTTTATACATACATTAGATATTAAATATACAACACACATATAATTTATGTTTACGAGTATAACGAAGCCTAGTTGTTGTTATAGCACGAGAAGGCTCTGCTATACATACCAACAACTCAAGCCTAGATTTTGGAATTACGACATAACAAGTGCCTGAAAATGATTAAATGATATAGCATCACTTGGAAATTTTGTGTTTTACGAACAAAAACCGGAAAAGAAATTAAAGTGACGTATAGATTAAACAATATTTTCCTAACAATATTTGCATACCGTGTGTTTCTTTCATTCTAGTTTTATTGGCCATCTTTCTTTTTTAGTATGTCACAAATAGCTGTTTGTTACTAAAAATAATAAATAAAATTGTTTAAATTTACCATAGTACCTTTAATTAAAATTGATATTTACAAAATTAAAAGAAATACATTAATTAATTGTGAAGGGTAAAGCCATTTTTTTTAATGCATTTTTTTTAAACTGTGTGTTTTTTGTCCGTAAAGAATAATTTTCAAATAGACTAAGTATTTTTCTAAAAAAATGTATGCATTTAATATAGTAATTGTCTGAAAATGACTTGATGATATCGCATCACTTGGAAACTTTATGTTTAAGAAGACCCGAAAAAGAAATCAAAGTATCTGGGCTAGTAGATAAAGATTAAACAACATTTTCCTACCAATAGTTGCAACTTCCCTATAGATAAATCATTTCTAACCATTTTGGGTAACTGTCTCTGTCTCTGTGTTTTTTATATATATATATATATATATATATATATATATATATATATATATATATATATATATATATATATATATATATATATATATATATATATATATATATATATATATATATATATATATATTAATAAGAATGCATGCATTTAATATAAAAGCGAATCTATATGGAGTATCAAGTTGTAGTTCAAATTAATTTCCTATATGCATGTAATGGAAATGGGTTCAAGGAAAAAGATTAAAATAAACGTGTGAGACCATGATGCTTTAAGTGGCAACTTGCATCCTAATAAATAAGGCTATAAAATGGACGTGGTCACTTAAGTAGTGTAGAAAATGTTTCTCGATCGAAAATTGATGGTCCTTCATGTGGTTGGTGGCTATTTTTCAATATAATCTATAATTTAAAATGATACCGGATATTGAAGTGCTTCGTAAACAGCAATGTATATCGGATTGCATGAAATAACAATAGCACTCTTCGAATTACAGAATATCGGAATGTTGCTATGAAATCCATAATCCGTCAATTGTGTCCTTATCCATAATACCAGTGAACAACATCCAGAAACAGCAATGTATTGTGCTTCGGCCGTGGAAATGAAAACACAATTTTGTTTTCTCGATGACAAACACATTAAGGTGTTGTTTGTTTTTTAAGAGGTTTTAGGTCTGAATCTGATTGCCACATCTGATTGTTAAAAGGTAACTGAGAAGTCTGAATCTGAATTATGTGAAGTTGTTTGTTTTTACAAAAACGTCTGAATATTATAATTATCCAAAAACTACATTTATATGAAAAATGAACTTAATTTAAATTAACTGAACCATTATACATAATATTCAATCATAAATTTGAGATAATTAAGAAAAAAATCACGTTAAACCTATAACATAGACCAATAAAAGACCAAACTAGCAGGGTACCCGCGCGTTGCGGCGGCGGGTACCCTGGAACTAAATTTTTAGCGATGAATGAGTTTTTTTTATTACTATAAGTTTTTTATGAATTAACTTTAAAACGGTGAGAATTTTAGAATGGAACAATTTAAGATAAATGGCGGATTATATCATTAAAAAAAATAGTAGATGACTTGTGTGAAGCGAGAATAATATAAAGATACATAGTAACATTATAGAGGCAAGAAGACATTAAAATGTTGTCATCAATATCTCTATAACTTGTATAAATATGCACATTACATTTTATGACATACATCATATTATACCTATAAAAAAATGATTACAATTTAAAGGAAAGAGAAGTATTACAGCATATAAGCTCATATTTTCTGTTGAACCAATTAAAAAGAACCATATAAACTCGTTTCTCCATAAAATTTTTAAAAAGCCCATTGCTCATAGGGTTTATTTGTCTACCTAAACACATTTTTCTCTTCATCAACATTATTTATCCTACCTACTCTCTCTCAATAATATCATTTACTGTCTAAGGATTAATCACATGGTTAGAATCTCGTTTTCTAACATCACCTTACTATTTGGAAACGCTCGACAAGCATGAACCGATTTATGGTTCATTCCTTTTGACAGGAAACCACTTTTTTATCGAACCAAACGGTTTTCATTTGTTCTTTTGAAGGGTTGTTTATTTATTTATTTACTTTCATTTTTTTTAAATTGTACAAATGTTTTTTTTTGAGTAGGTTTAAGCAAGGTGACGATAAAACTCAGTGGTCTGTCAATCCACTGATAAATTCGATTACCAACAGGTTCGGATCGCTTATAATGTTTGTTCTTGTGGCGATATTTGGCTAAGATATTGTTCAAAGGTCTCGAGTAAGTAATATTGCTCGAATTTTTGTTTGTCTTTTCTTGGTTTCAAAAGATTAATAATAGGTTTGTTGAAAATATCTTATAAACTATTGATAAAATTATACAACCCAACATCTTTTTCTTTTTCTTTTTTTTTTTCCTTTTCTTGTTCTTTTAAGTTTTTATGTTTCGGAATTTGTTTGAAGCAAAAGTTTTCTCAGATTTATGTTAGTGTTTGGCTTATATTTTGGAAGTCTAATTAGCTTGTACATTGTAATTAAATAGTTGTATATTTTGATGAAGGGGTGAATTAAATTGTGTATTAATGGATGGGTTTTAATGGAGGGTTGTACATTGTGCTTAAATGATTGTAATTTTTTATGTAGGGGTGTTTTTAATGCTATTTTAATGTATAATTCTAAGGATTTTGGTCTGAATTTCGATTCATGCTTGTTTTTGTTGTACATAATGCTTTGCTTGTTGTAATTATGAAAATTCCTTGCTTTAAAGTGTTGTAAACCTTGCATCCTTTTTTGTACATCTTAATTTTTTGGAGAGAGAGTCATTCCTCCATTATAAGTAATATAGATATAGATAAGCACAAATGAGTTAACGACATGGGATATTAACCTAAGAAAGGGACAATACACCCTCCAAATCATTCACACAAGTAAATCCTCAGTCGTTCAAACTTCACTATGAAGAAGATACATACAGGAAAGAAACATAGATCTTTCTTTATTTTTTAGAACGGAAAGATCTAAACTTGGAATCTACAAACAAAAAATTACTTTTCTTTTGTTCCATTTTATTTGGTGGTTTCTCTTTCCTTTTTATTTGGTTGAATAAAAGAGTTTTCAGATGTAAAAAGAGGTGTGAGATCATCTGACCGAATAAGAGGTTTTTCAGAGATTTCTACCTCTGATTCTGAACAAAAAACAAACAGTCTGATGTCTAAATACCTATGATCGAATCAGATTTCAGAGGCATTAAGACTTTTTTGACAAAAACAAACAACACCTAACTCGTCTCTCAAAAACTGAACACTACCTGACGTACTTTTTTCATTTAGATTGCACCCTGGATGATGTGCACCTAAAAAAGCTGTTAGTCCAAAATCGGGTTCTTTCGCGTACCAAAGGCATAAATGAATAGCGCTTTTAAGATAGCGAAAGATCCGCTTGAAAACATTAACGTGTAGTTCAGTTGGGTTTACTTGAAAGCGAGCACAAAGACAAGTAGCAAACATAATGTTTTAGCAGTTAAATACATTAAAGAACCAATCAAATTGCGATATAAAGTTTGGTCAGTTGGTTTTCCTTAAGAATCCAAATCTAGTTTTGCATAAGATGCCATGGTTGTGCTAATTGAAGTACAACTAAACATGCCAAATTTGTTAACAATTTCATTCATATAATTTGATTGATTGATAAAAATTCCTTATGGCATTGTTTAACTTGTAAGCCCAAAAAGAAATTCAATTCCCTTATCATAGACATTTCAAAATGTTTAACCATTATATCAGCAAATTTTGTGTAGTATGAAGAGTTCGTTGCAGATCTGAATGAGAAGGGACTAGCACATTACAGGGAAGACAAGCAAGCTAGGAACATAGTGTGGGTAGTATTACCAGATGACATTTATGAAATTATGGATAGTTACACTACCACATATGATATGTTGGGCTAGCATTGATTGACAGATGCAGGGTACTGAGGATGGGATACATGATAAGCAGACTACCATCATTAGGAAGCTAATGAAGTGAGAGCAGAAAGAATGGCAAAGAACATTGATCCTTTAGCACTGGAATCATACTACCTAAGGTTTACGAAGATTATGAATGAGCTGAACGGGAACAAGTTGAACAAGAAGATGATTAATGAGAATATCACGTTTCTGCTAAGTCTTCAGCCAAAATGGAGATGTTATGTGACTCTGGTAAAGCACACCAAGGACTTACATGCCAATGATTTCAACAAAATCTTTGACATACTTAAGCAGAATCTGGAGGAAGCTAATGATGTGAGAGTAGAAAGAATGACAAAAGAACAGTGATCCCTTAGCACTAGCAGCAACTTGCAGAACTCAACCCCTACACCACAAACATCGTTGTCACACACATCACACTCATTATCATCAAGGAGTAAGGCCAAGGGAAATTTAGGACTCATGCAATTTCATCTGGATTAGATGGTGAAGACAATGCTCTTTTTGAAAATGAAGATGATCCGATGAAAGATGTGAAAAAGGCAATGGCACTTCTCAACAAAGCCATTTAGATGTCTTACTACTCCAAACCCACAAACAACAACCTCAAAACTGCTTCTAACTCCAAGAACAAGATGGTAGAGAATACTGGGAGGAATGAGGTACAAACAAGACAAGCTGGGAATGTTGGGAATGTAGGGAATGTTGTGAAGATGGGTGATGCGGCTTGTGTTAGATGTTACAACTTTTGAGCAAACTGGGTATTATGCTAAGGACCACAAGGCAAAGAAGAGTGAAGGATTATGAGTCTTCAAGGAGAGGATGCTGCTTGCTAAGAAAGAACAATCTGGGTTGCACTAAATGTATAAAAGTATGATTTTCTTGCATAAACTAATAGTGAAAAGGAATAGGAGGAGCTGAATGCGGACTGCATCTTCATGGCAAAGATTCAAAAAGCCATTTAAGATACTGACAATGTTGATAACGGACCTTCTTATGATCCAGACAACTTAAAGGAACCTTAGATGTTGCATTAGGTTTTGGGAAATCATATTTTACTATAAAAGGATATGTTGATTCTGATTATTTAGGTGATCTTGATGGAAGCAAATTAACCACTAGGTATATGTTTACACTTTCTGACAGGATAGTAAGCTGGGTTTCAAAAATGCAGTCAGTTGTGGTCATGTCATCAATATAAGTCGCAAATGTTCAAGCTAGCAAAGAAGCAATATGGTTGAAGATGTTGTTGGAAGATCTCGGGAACAAACAAGAGAAAATTACTCTATTCCGTGACAACCATAGTGCCTTGTATCTTACGAGGAATCAAGCATTTCATTCAAAGAAAAAGCATATATATGAGTTCAGTATCCCTTCGTTCTTGAGAAAGTAGAAGAAGGAATTGCGGATGTATAGAAAATTCATACTAATGATATCTGACGAAAACAATCAACTTTGACAAGTTTCTATGGTGTCGTTCCTCATGCGGCCTAGCAGAAACGTAAGCAACGAAAATGGAAATGTTAGATGACGTGTGAAGGCTGATTCAGTTTCAGACATGAAGGGATAACATGAAGGGGCATTGTTTTGGATAGGGTATTTTCCTTTTGAATGTATGAGGAGTCTTTTGGCTTTTGATTCATTTGACTCCAAAGGTGCCTGTAAAAAGTAATGAAACTTGCCTCATTCTATCATGCCATTTCATAGAAAACACTTACAAAGTTCTCTATAAGTACTTGTGAGTTTATTAGAGGGCTTGTGATATATTTCCTAATTACAAGAGATAAATATTGTTAATACTTGTAATTAGTGAATTTAAATGTATAACTCTTAATTTTCATTATAGTAAAACGTATTTTTCTTCCCGTGGATTTTACTATATTGGGGTTTTCTACGTAAATCCATGTGTCGATCTTTTATATTATTTCACATTTGGGTTTGTTTCAATCCCATATCACTTTTCACAAGAAACAAGTTCATGAGCAACGTAAACACATATCTTACTTTCATTATTACTATTAGACATGTATTAAAAGCTCACGCGCGGAATACAATATTTTCGAACAATAGTACACTTTCAACATGTATTTAGAAACTTAGTTGCTAGTTTTTGTCGTCGTTTGAGAGCCTGAAAATGGGACAATTCATCAGAATCTAGTTATACATGTGATCAGGCAATCGTGGTGTGGAGATGGTGACTAGCGGGAACTTTCTCTGGGTCGATAATCCATATATTTCGTCCAAGTTCATGTCTTCAATCTTCGTATCTTCAGGCAACTTCCAATCAAACCCATGCAACATATTTGCCAATAAAGACCTCATCATCTTTAATCCAAGATTATAACCCGGGCACATCCTTCGACCTGACCCGAAGGGCAACAACTCAAAATGTTGCCCTTTTACATCTATATTTTTACCTAAGAACCTCTCGGGTTGGAAACTCTCAGGGTCATCCCAAAGTTCAGGGTCTCGCCCGATGCTCCACGAGTTTATAATTATTGTTGTCCCTTTGGCGATATCATACCCAGCCACTTTGCACTCTTCAAGGGCTAAATGTGGTGCTAGTAAAACAGCCACAGGATGCAACCTCATGGTTTCTTTTAGAATTGAGTCTATGAATGGGAGGTTTGGGAAATCATTCTCTTCAACCCAACGGTCTTTGCCAATAATGCTATCGAGCTCTTCTGTTGCCTTCTTGATTAGATGAGGTTGTTTGATGAGCTCGGACATCGCCCATTCGAGGGTCGTGGCAGATGTATCCGTTCCACCGGCTATTAGATCCTGTAATACACAAGCTCTTAATTGTGTATACATCAACAAAATACAAGTGATTCAAGTTTTGAGGTGATTTAGATACGAAAGATAAAAATATTAAAGTAAATTTGTTCATTCCTGTGAGTTTATGTATATACTCCGTATATGTTCACATTTCTAAATTTTGTTTCATTGTTTCTATTATGTAAAGCAGATACTTGTACTTTATATCGAACAAAGACGTGTTATGTATAAACGTATTAGCTAGGTATACATCTTAGGTGTAACAAAAGAAAAAGTTCAAAAACACTCACAGTCACATGTATAGTATCTGATATCCCGGTTAGACCATATACATTTATATATGTCATAAATATTCACTCTCTCAAATAACTTAGAATAGCGAAAACGGCGTGCGACACCAAATACAGTTCACTTTCAAAGTTAAGTGAATTTGTACAATGTCCTTTTTATCAGAAAATATATTATATCTGCTTAAAAAAGGATTTCAAGTAAAGACAATATATATAATTTGGTGAGAACAACTATTTTCCAGAAATATTTTAATGAAAGTTGGTGTATATTATGCAGCATTTAAGTATTAAAAATCAGAAGTATCTTGTTTATGAGTTAGCTAGTATCGTCCCACATCACTTTGATATGTTTTCTGTTAGATTCTGTTTTTTTTGCTGTACCGTCTATTGTTTTTACATGTACGTTGTGATATTTTTTAAAATAAGTATGCATGCATATGTAAACGAACCTGTGTTAGCCCCTTGACGCCATCCGAATCAAGTTTAACCTCAAGATTAGGATCATCGGCTAGTTTCAACAGCGTATCGACCATATCCTTTGCCACAAAACCATCTCCCTCGGCTTTTATTCGTGCCCTATGGTCATCGAGTACGTGTTCATGAAACCTATCGAGTCTCTTGCACAAAGCCTTCATCCTCTTCACATACCCTTGTAAATCCATAAAGTCCAACCAAGGTATCCAATCCCCTATATTTAAAACTCCATTTAGCAAGAACAACTCATCCAATATCTCTTGAAATTCTTCAAGTGTCACAATCTCCTTCTCATCTTTTGATTCGCTAAAGTACTTACGACCCAATACAATTCTACTAATTATGCTTAGAGTTGAACGTGAAAGTTTTTCTTTTAGCACTATTGGTTCTCCTGACAATGAATGCATACGAGAGAGGAAAATTTTCCTTTCCTCTTCTCGGATATACTCAAAGGAACCAAGTCTTTTTGAGCTAAAAAGCTCGTTAAGATAGATTTTTCTAGCTTGGCTCCAATAAGGCCCATAAGGGGCCCATGTAAGATCCCGGTAGTTGTAGGTGGTGTGCTTCCCGGCTGCAGTTGCTGGCCGGGAAGCGAAAATTTGATCATGGGTTCTCAAGAATTGTCGAGCCATGTCAGGGGACGAGGCAACTACAACAGGGATGGAACCAAACTTAAGGTACATGAGTTTGCCATAGGTTTGGGACAATTTGTGAAGAGATTGGTGAGGGAGAGGGCCAATGAGATTGAAATTGCCGATGATAGGCCATGGTCGAGGACCCGGTGGAATGTTTTTTCTGCCATGGGAGTAGTTTAGTAGTTTCAAAATAAGCAGTACTGTGATTACACTAGCTACAAGAAACCAAGCAAGAGACTCCATTGTTGGTACTTGGTATAGAGTGAATGTGGTTGATTTTGGTTAAGGTCGTAAGGGTATTTATAGAAACATAGTGCAATAATTTGAGTTTGTGATTAATACATTATGCTACTTGAATACTAGTAATAGAAAGGGACAAATAAACTGCAGTAATTGTTTATTATTGATTAGAAAAATTGATATTAAGCTTAAAGAGGGTCAATATAGTATACTAATTTAACAAGCAATCATCTTGAACCGGAGGTAATAAGGGTGGTAAGGCACGTTGTCCCTCACCCAAGACGCGTTGTTTTTAGAACACAAATCATATATCGAACGTGTTATCCTTTGGTTTTGTGGATAACGCAGTCAGTCAGAATACTGAGTTGTGCGATTGTATTTTATGTGTGTGAGTGTTTTGTGGGATATGTTTGTGTATATATGAGGTATATTTGGGTGGTGATTTTTGTTGTGTTATTATATTAAGTTTGTAGCGATGTTGGTTGAGGAAAAAGATACTAATGTGACATTAAGTTAACGGTGATGATGGTCACTATTACCATTAGTCTTATGCGATAGTGGACAATATGCTTCTAGATCCTCTTAAACAAACAAAATGCCCAAAAAGTAAAATGTAATACAAATAATACTTGCAAGATAGAGCCTTTCCGGTTGATGCAAAAAGCTTATAGACAAATGAGCATAAAAAAACTCTCATAAAGTGTATAACTTTTACTATAGTTGCTTCTAGGTAATAATAAGTCAAGTCACCCCAATTTTACCATAGAAGGTTCTTCATTACTCTAATACTTACGATAATATTATTTGTTTCCGCCGCTATGCACGGGCAACCAACTAGCTAGTTGTTTATTACTGATTAGAAAAATTGATATTAAGTAGTTAACATTCAGAATGATGATCATGAACAATGGATAAACATCGGATACAGTACTAGCTAGTAACTTTCCATGATCAAGAGTTCTCATCGAAAACCTAGTAACTTTCCATGATCAAGAGTTCTCATCAACTGGTTTTCGGGTTCATTGATTTGTTATAACTCGTTGTATTGAGTTCTAACAAGGAGTAAATTTCATTGTTGCGCTTCTTTTCAAATTGGAAGACAACAATGTGCTTGTTTTGTTTTCATGTTTCAAAAGTATGCTTTTCTGATAACAATGATTTTGGGATGTTTGGGATCGCGTTCTAAAAAAATAGATCATGTGATTTAAATTATTTCAATTAGTTATGTCAAAACTTGTTACCGGGTTAGTTTGATGTCACAATTTTGAAATTATTGTAGGGAGTATCTTTTTTCTTAAAAAAAATTACTCCCTCCGTCGTAAAATAATTGTCCTCTTTTGAATTTTTGAATGTTTTTATTTTTTTATTATTTTTTTTTATCTTAAATATTTTTATTGTGTTATATAATAACTGATGTAAAATATATGAATAGATTGGTTTTAAATATCTTTTCATTTGTATAATTGTTATCAAGTATTATATAACAAATACAAAAATATTAAAAATCAAAGTTGAAAATTTAAAACTTTAAAAAGTCAAACGAGGACAATTATTTTGAGACGGGGCAGGAATTATATAGCTTTGCTTGTAAAATAACATAATTGAAGATATTATAAAATAAGCGTTTCTTTTGATTTTTAATTTATACATGAAGCATCTGACTTGAATGATTATAAAATAATAGTTTCTACATAAACTAATACTACGTAGTTTCTAATAGACTAATAGTGTTTATTTGACTAGTGTTTGGTCTTCAGTTTTTATTGTAGTTTTATCTTAAGTTTGTAATATCCAATCGTATGGTAAGATCAACTTGAAGCATTCAATTTGTCTGTCCATTCCATTTCCTACTAAACATGTTTTATCATAAAAATATAGTAATCCATTTTTTCCCCAAGCAAAAAAATACATTATCAATGAATTACATCTGAATGGTTCCTAGCTAAAAATAATTTACTATCTAACACCTGGTGGATCCGTGGATGATATAAACAGATAATATAAATTTAAGTATGCCTAGCAATATGGTTTATATCATGTTCCACACGTCATTTTCAATTAAATAGATACTACGTATTTCATTCGTGATAAGTTTCATTGATGGAAAACGAAAGGATGTGCATCTTTAATTAGGTGGTGGGTGTTGAGTGTTTGCTTTAAATTTGATTTGCACGTATAAATATAAATTTTTTTATGCGTAAATGTTTGAATTTGAATTAAATAATACTCCGTATTGTTTGTTTTATAAAAATATGTTCCAATCTCCCACCTATATAAAACAAGGTTGGGTTTAGGCAAGTTTTCCCCCAAAAATACTTAAAATTCGCCACGTGGAAACTATAACCTCATCTACGGTCCTTAAGCAAAGTACTCCCTAAACTTTAGCAAACCATTTAAGACTAACACAAAATTTACCCCCAATTCACTTTGTTTAGATCAAAACTTGAAAAAAAAAATTCCCCCAAACTCACTTCGCTTACATTCAAACACATCATACCCTAAATCAAGATAACCCCATCAATCGATTACCTAAAAATTCCGTTAACCCTGTCAGGTTAATATTCGATCGGTATTCAATTCATTTTCAATCAAATGGATATTATTCACATGATTATTGAATCAATCAATAACTATTTCTATTATCATAAACCGAAATATCAATTTGCATTCAGGTTTGTTTTTGTATGCTTAATTCGTATATTATTATATATTTTAATCAATCAATAATTTCTTCTTATAAATTTGCCGGGATTCAAGACGTTCATGATTAATTCAAATGGTAAGTATTCGTTTTTTAGTTTTTTTATATTTTATAAATTGTGTTATGGATGTGTAAATAAAAATAAAACATTTATAATAAATTGTATTATTATTATTATTATTGTTATTATTATTACTATTATTATTTTTCCAGAATTAGGGTTCCATTAATTGGGGGTTTTGTTGATTTCTTTTGCAGGATGACCTGTTGATGATGTTTGCAACAAACCCTTTTGAGGTATTTGTTAATTAACCATAGAGCTCATCCCATCCCTTTTGCCAAACGTGAACTGCTGCTGAACAGGTACATTTCATTTTGTTGCCTTTTTGTTTGTTTAGGTTAGATTAAGTAGTTTAAACTATTTGTGCTTATGTATGCTATGAATTAATTGATGCATGTGCTAATACCCTGGTATGGCGTATGTTGTGTATACGGCTTTTGACAGTAATTTGGGTTTGAATCTTATGAGAGTGTTTCGGCCGTTATTGTCTTAGATGATTACAGATCAGTGGTGTAACAAATTTTACCAATCTAAATCCGTGACACAACGTGGATATGTAGAGGTGAAAATCGAAAGGATGGGCATGTCACGCGGGTTGGGTACAAGGTCAAATCTAGACGGATTATGTTTGACCTGCTAAAACTTAAAAAAAATGAATTGCGGACTTTAATAAAGATTATTTAGGTCGACCAATTCACATTACCATGTCTTTATGCCGTATTTGCCTACATGGATATGTATGAACCTTCACCTTTTTGACATCCTGCAAAATTGTCCGCCTCGATTACTACATTATCTTTTTTTGTTAGTTATATAATTGCCATTCTATTAGAAATAGTACACCCAAGTAGCCTTTTAATATAAGTGACACTTTTTTTTGGGCATGAAACTAGCTGCCATTATCATAGCAGACGGTGTTTGGGTTAAGCATGTTTGATATACAAGTATACAACCTAATTGGGATTCCATTAAGAACAGTCGCCTTTCAAAATAAAGCCACTTATAATCTTAATATGTATTTTTTTTAATCATTTAAACCACAAATGCAATCAGTGAGATGAAAACTATATTATCTTTAATAGATACATGCTTATGTAAGTGAATAAATTCTCATATCAACAACGTTAGTTTTTTGTATAAATGGAAATTATCCAACTTTCTAATTGTTTACTAATCATTTCTTTGTTTTCATTTAATAGGTCTACTGTTAGGAGCAAACATCGTTGCGACAAATTTTGGTGCAATTGTTGACATAGATCCTCAATACAATGAGACCTCACTCAGAAACTTGGTACGTAAATGCTACTATCTGCTTATTTTAGTGTCACGCAAATGACCCATGTACAATATGTAAGGGGTTGGTGACTATCTGGTAGATAAAGATCGTGATATTTTCAACTTCAGTTTATGCCTTAAGAAGGCCATAAGATATTTTCAACTTCAGTTTAATTATGGGCCGGTCATCTTAGGTTCACATAATTGATCGCAATTTAACAGATTGAGGTGGCTTTAAAATGATGTTTGGTTGCTTAAATTTGTGCAGCAAACTGTTTATAAGACGTTTTAGGCTGCTGAACTTTCTCGAAAATATACTAAAATACCTGTAGTAGAACAACATTGTTTAGTTGTTTACTGAGTTTTTGTTTCGCACACGCTAAAATTCTTCATACAATACCTGACCATGACCAAAATTACTTTGGATAAAGTGTGAAACTTTAGTAACGAATAAAAGCTTTTGAATAAGAATAATAACCAAAAACGGATAAACAAATAGTACAATGATAACAAAAATTAGTGCATATTGGTTTAAGGATGACCTTCCTAATCAAGAGAATGGATGTGTTTTAAAGTTAAAATTTGTACAAGACAGGAGGTTTTAGATTATTCGGTTGTTTTCAAGCATTTGAAGTGAACACTGATTTGAATGGCCTTTTTTTGTGGCCAGGTACGATTGTAGTATTCATGATAAAATATATCGACTTCTATAGCATGGACGTACGACACTGCTATAGAAGTCTATATATTTGATCAACGGCAGTGGGTAGTGTAGTTAAAGGAGGTATTGGAGTTACTTACGGATTTAAAACGACTTTAGGTGCTTATAGAATTTGTTTTTAGTTGGTTTTACCCTCTTTGACTTTAAAAGTCAAAAAAGTTATTCATTGGTGCTCATTCTTGGCAGGGTATAAAAGAAGGTGCAACTGTCCCCATAGGTGACCAAGGATGCAGCAAACATCTCAACATAAGTTCGGTTGGTATTATAAATTCATTTGAACTTCTGTTTCACACCACCCGCCAAAAAAACACCACCGGGAAAAAAAATACCTCAGACAGTCCGTGTCGGCAAATAGGCGTGATAGAGGCAAAGTTGGCATAACTGCCACAACGACTCCTGAACTGCCAGGTATAACTGCTTTATTACCTAATTATGTTTATTTACTGTTATATTTTATTCAATTATTCATAGTTTTACTTAACGACGTCATATAGTAAGGAATTAAAAAGTTAATTGATTTGATTCTGTTAGACGGTTAGAGGATGTTTCAGATTTTTGTTAAAAGCAAATAGTCTTTGGATTTGTGTATGCCAGAGTTAACATAGCTTCGTCTCGAATAGTTACTTTGATATAAGCAGTAGCGCAAACAAATACGGCTTATATTATCTAGATTAAGCAGAAACAGTTTGTTTGATCCAAACGCTAGAAACGGCTAAAATCCATGCAAATTATAGGTTGTTTGGGATTGCTTATTATGCTTATGCTTTTAAAATAAAAATAAGCACATATTAGCTGTTAGGAAAGCATGTACTTCAGGAAATTGTATTTGGATTTGCTTATTTACTTCATTTGTAAATTGAGTAATTTTAGTTTCTTCTGAAATAAGCATGTCCGAACCTGCTTACCAGAAGCATTTTGAATAAACCAATTACATTAAACTGCTTATTTGCTTTGCATCAGTTTGAACAATGACTTCGCATAATCAAAAATAGTTACTAAACTGCATATTCAGTTTTTTAAAGTTGACTGCATACTTTAGATGTTCTGGAGCCGTCAGCTACCCCAAGATAAATAGAAAGATGAACACCTCTCTAAAGATAAGATTAAAGCCCAGAAAGTGCCACATTTCGAACTCCCTGTGCCACTGCTAAAGCGATGGTATATGTTTGATGTCGACTTAGGACAGACCACTATAAAAATCAGTATAGGGTGTGCTTAACCAAACTTCCAACCGACTGTTGGTACCATGTCTTCCATAGTTTAACCGGGTTATGCTATCCTTAAGGCGTTGTAGGACTTAATATAGTCAACTTGATTATATACAGGATATCCAAATAAACATGTTGATGCGATATATATAGGAAATTTTGTGGGGTTTTTTGTCAGATTTCAAAAAGGTGATTACCACCTCGATATTGTTTTCTATTACATTTCATCCAACTTCTGAACTCGAAATTTGACATGTAGTATCTTATGGTAATTTCGTGCAGGCTTTCGTTCAAAAGTGAATATCGTGTTAGCTGTATCATCTTCGACCATTGCCTATATACTACTGCTACTATCTAGACGAACAACTGAATAAAGGTTTAAATTATTGATTGATTGTATAAGAATTCAGGCCATTGCAAGACCTGCAAAACCTTATAAGGTTCTCTCACTTTCAATCACTTATAAGGTTCTCTCACTTTCAAAACCCCGAACACGTCTTTCAGCATTATATATTTTAGGTTATTAAATTTTTACATCATGTTTTTACTACATTTTTATGTTTAATAATAATAAAACTTTAAGCTAGCCGGCCAACGGCCGGGCCTTAGGCTAGTACTATAAATATAAAACAATTTTATTATTACGATACATAAACATTAAATAGAACAATTACTCCGTAATTCATAAAACTAACGCAACCTAGCGAAAAGAAAATAATATGTATTAAAACAAAATATTGAAGGACATTATGTCGCTTTAATCTCGTAAAGTAGTCATATATTGCTAATATATTATACTTCCATGTTCTTAAACATATTCGCCATTTTATAAACTATTACTATCAATTAAATTCCGATGATAAGATTGCGAAAATAAGTAAAATGTTTTATAATATACTTGACATTATCAATTAACAATTTAAAACAAACACCACCTTATATTACAATGGAATGATGATTTATTACCCCGTAAGATTTACATACAAAACACTTAAGCACAAAATGCAATGTACATTATTAACGGTATTTTGTGGTATCTTTGGTGTATGCTTTGAGCATGGTTTTTAAACCTGAATCGCACATTAAACAGATTTTTTTATTGGTTTTTTCTTGTTTTTTCTGGGTAAACTGTTCGAGTCAGCCGGTCCGATTCTTGGGTTAACCAATGGTGAACCACCTTCTTGGTTTAACCAATGGTGAACCACCTTTTCGCATGATACCCAATTAACCACCCCCCAAGCGTGAAAGGAAGAAGAGTTGGTTTGTGGTGAAACTAAAGTAATGGTTGAATTGGTGATCACCACTGTGTAATGGTAGTTTGATGATGAGTTTGGTTGTGTGCTAAACGAAAATATGGCTATGACGTGGAGGTAATGGATCTAGTGACCATACGAGGTAGCTAAATGACAAGCCTTTCAGATGGCTAAAGTTTCGGCCTTGAGCGAATTGAAAGCAGACAATCACAACCATATCTCAACAGAACATAAGAGAATCGATCTCGTGTAATCGCAATTTTTTTTAATACCACCCAAAGTCGCATGGTGGTTAAAAAAGAAAAAAGATGCATCACAACTGTGCTTTACGCAATTATTGGTGCAGGGATCCGCCTAAGTTAACTCTAGATACATCATGACAAACCAATACAGACGAGTGGGTGATGGTGTAGGAAACACTCAAAATTTACATCCATTGAATTGAATGAATTCATCGTATGAGATGGACAAGGTTGGTGATCATTAAAAACTTGATTCATCCGAGTCTTTCATATTTGCCATATTATATTTGCCAGGAATATGTAGTTTGATACATCATGACTTTGAGTGCACCATTTCTAAGAGTGCTTTGACATGCGAAAAACATATCCATGCATGGAATTAAAACTTCAACCAAGAGATGATCCGAACCACACCGATTTGTACACGAGCATTGGAATAACATATGCTCAACCGTCTCGATATTTGTATAACAGATAATGCATATGGGCAAGCAATTACACCCTCTTCGTGAAAGGTTTTCGTGACTGGCTAGATACACAATATAGACACGAATTCCTTGCATGGGATCAAATAATAACAAACATTCAGAGACAGGATAATGCATCCAAAGTTACCGAATAGTTAAAGGAAATCCAACACGCATGAGTTGCTATACTATGCAAGTATACCCACCCAAGTTTACAAGCCCAACCTTAGATTGTCTCAATTAGTTAAAACATCACATGATATGATTCAATATTAGTTCCAAACGAAAGCAAAACCTTTCACGTATTGTTTCATTCAATCAAGTTACGTGTGACCAAGTACACGCAAGACCTTTCTTCAAATACCCATTAGCAAAAGAATAGCATTTCTGTACCTAGGTTCGTCAGCAGTTCTTGTAGATGTGCTGTGTGCACACGTAATAAGTTAGACGCACAATTACACATTCAATCGGAAATATAGTAAAAAGTTCCAATCAGCTATACAAATCGAAGGTACTACAGAGCACTAATAAGCTCCTAGTTATAACTTAATAGATACTTGAGATACAACAATATACTAACCTATACATGATAGAAACATATCCACGCCTTAGCTAAACCATTGAGATTCTACATGTCTAAAACAGTTGATCAATTAGCGTTATCAAGTGATCCAGAACCAATAGACATCCCCAATCTGGTTCCTAGGAATACAACATAAATCGTCATAAGTCCTATCCCAAATGACTTGCTTGGCTGCATTCCATTTCTAGGCAACATTACTAATGACCAAAGCAACCCGACTACTAGAAAGCCAATGTTACAGAAAAGGCCGACATCACCAGACATTGTGTAAGATTCGTCACATCTTAGGTGTAACAAAAGAAAAAGTTCAAAAACACTCAAATGTATAGTATATGATATCCCGGTTAGACCATATACATTTATGTCATAAATTCACTCTCTCAAATAACTTAGAATAGCGAAAACGGCGTGCGACACCTAATATAGTTCACTTTCAAAGTTAAGTGAATTTGTACAATGTCTTTTTTATCAGAAAATATATTATATCTGCTTAAAAAAGGATTTCAAGTAAAGACAATATAATTTGGTGAGAACAACTATTTTCCAGAAATATTTTAATGAAAGTTGGTGTATATTATACACCATTTAAGTATTAAAAATCATAAGTATCTTGTTTATGAGTTAGCTAGTATCATCCCACATCACTTTGATATGTTTTCTGTTAGATTCTGTTTTTTTTGTTGTGCCGTCTATTAATTGTTTGACATGTACGTTGTGATATTTTTTAAAATAAGTATGCATGCATATGTAAACGAACCTGTGTTAGCCCCTTGACGCCATCCGAATCAAGTTTAACCTCAAGATTAGGATCATCGGCTAGTTTCAACAGCGTATCGACCATATCCTTTGCCACAAAACCATCTCCCTCGGCTTTTATTCGTGCCCTATGGTCATCGAGTACGTGTTCATGAAACCTATCGAGTCTCTTGCACAAAGCCTTCATCCTCTTCACATACCCTTGTAAATCCATAAAGTCCAACCAAGGTATCCAATCCCCTATATTTAAAACTCCATTTAGCAAGAACAACTCATCCAATATCTCTTGAAATTCTTCAAGTGTCACAATCTCCTTCTCATCTTTAGATTCGCTAAAGTACTTACGACCCAATACAATTCTACTAATTATGCTTAGAGTTGAACGTGAAAGTTTTTCTTTTAGCACAATTGGTTCTCCTGACAATGAATGCATACGAGAGAGGAAAATTTTCCTCTCCTCTTCTCGGATATACTCAAAGGAACCAAGTCTTTTTGAGCTAAAAAGCTCGTTAAGATAGATTTTTCTAGCTTGGCTCCAATAAGGCCCATAAGGGGCCCATGTAAGATCCCGGTAGTTGTAAGTGGTGTGCTTCCCGGCTGCAGTTGCTGGCCGGGAAGCGAAAATTTGATCATGGGTTCTCAAGAATTGTCGAGCCATGTCAGGGGACGAGGCAACTACAACAGGGATGGAACCAAACTTGAGGTACATGAGTTTGCCATAGGTTTGGGACAATTTGTGAAGAGATTGGTGAGGGAGAGGGCCAATGAGATTGAAATTGCCGATGATAGGCCATGGCCGAGGACCCGGTGGAATGCTTTTTCTGCCATGGGAGTAGTTTAGTAGTTTCAAAATAAGCAGTACTGTGATTACACTAGCTACAAGAAACCAAACAAGAGACTCCATATTGTTGGTACTTGGTATAGAGTGAATGTGGTTGATTTTGGTTAAGGTCGTAAGGGTATTTATAGAAACATAGTGCAATAATTTGAGCAGGGAGGCCCGGAGGGGGTGCAAACCCGATTCCCGCACAGGGCACATTTTCGAATGGGGCACAAATTTTTGGAAATTTTTTAAACCGTTAAGAGCTAATCAACCAATTTGCTATGAAGAATGCTAGGAGAACTTCACGAATCATCGGTTAACTACTATAGTATGTATTCTTAATACTATGATTTTGTCATGGATATAATTAATTGTTATAACATTAGTTATCATTTATAAAAAAAAAGAAAATTTGCTAGGAGTTAGGGGCATTTTTTTCTTGGCTCGCACTGGGTACTCAAATCTTCAGGGCCGCCACTGAATTTGAGTTTCTGATTAATACATTATGCTACTTGAATACTAGTAATAGAAAGGGACAAATAAACTGCACTAATTGTTTATTATTGATTAGAAAAATTGATATTAAGCTTAAAGAGGGCCAATATAGTATACTAATTTAACATGCAATCATCTTGAACCGGAGGTAATAAGGGTGGTAAGGCACGTTGTCCCTCGCCCAAGACGCGTTGTTTTTAGAACACAAATCATATATCGAACGTATTATCCCTTGGTTTTGTGGATAACGCAGTCGGTCAGAATACTGAGTTGTGCGATTGTATTTTATGTGTGTGAATGTTTTGTGGGATATGTTTGTGTATATATGAGGTATATTTGGGTGGTGATTTTTGTTGTGTTATTATATTAAGTTTGTAGCAATGTTGGTTGAGGAGAAAGATACTAATCTGACATTAAGTTAACGGTGATGATGGTCACTATTACCATTAGTCTTACGTGATAGTGGACAATATGCTTCTAGATCCTCTTAAACAAACAAAATGCCCAAAAAGTAAAATGTAATACAAATAATACTTGCAAGATAGAGCCTTTCGGTTGATGCAAAAAGCTTATAGACAAATGAGCATAAAAAAACTCTCATAAAGTGTATAACTTTTACTATAGTTGCTTCTAGGTAATAATAAGTCAAGTCACCCCAATTTTACCATAGAAGGTTCTTCATTACTCTAATACTTACGATAATATTATTTGTTTCCGCCGCTATGCGCGGGCAACCAACTAGCTAGTTGTTTATTATTGATTAGAAAACTTGATATTAAGTAGTTAACATTCAGAATGATGATCATGAACAATGGATAAACATCGGATACGGTATTAGCTAGTAACTTTCCATGATCAAGAGTTCTCATCGAAAACCTAGTAACTTTCCATGATCAAGAGTTCTCATCAACTAGTTTTCGGGTTCATTGATTTGTTATAACTCGTTGTATTGAGTTCTAACAAGGAGTAAATTTCATCATTGCGCTTCTATTCAAATTGGAAAACACAATGTGCTTGTTTTGTTTTCATGTTTCAAAAGTATGCTTTTCTGATAACAATGATTTTGGGATGGTTGGGATCGCGTTCTAAAAAAATAGATCATGTGATTTAAATTATTTCAATTAGTTATGTCAAAACTTGTTACCGGGTTAGTTTGATGTCACAATTTTGAAATTATTGTAGAGAGTATCTTTTTTCTTAAGAAAAAATTACTCCCTCCGTCGTAAAATAATTGTCCTCTTTTGAATTTTTGAAGGGTTTTTTTTTTTTTTTTTTTCAACTTTAATCTTAAATATTTTTATTTGTGTTATATAATAACTGATGTAAAATATATGAATTGATTGGTTTTAAATATTTTTTCATTTGTATAATTTTTATCAAGTATTATATAACACATACAAAAATATTAAAAATTAAAGTTGAAAAATTAAAACTTTAAAAAGTCAAACGAGGACAATTATTTTGAGACGGGGTAGGAATTATAGAGCTTTGCTTGTAAAATAACATAATTGAAGATATTTTAAAATAAGCGTTTCTTTTGATTTTTAATTTATACATGAAGTATCTGACTTGAATGATTATAAAATAATAGTTTCTACATAAACTAATACTCCCTCAGTCCCTAAATAAGTGTCCACGTTTGACTTTTGAAGTCTTACTTATTCAACTTTGACTTTTAATATTATTGTTTATTTTATATAATACTTGATGCAAAATATATGAATGAATTGAGTTTTATGTGTATTTTAATTTGGTATAATTTTTATCAAGTATTATATAACATAAACAAAAATATTTAAGGTCAAAGATGAACAAGAAAGACTTCAAAAGTCAAACGTGGACATTTATATAGGGACGGATGGAGTAGGTTCTAATAGACTAATAGTGTTTATTTGACTATTGTTTGGTCTTCAGTTTTTATTGTAGTTTTATCTTAAGTTTGTAATATCCAATCGTATGGTAAGATCAACTTGAAGCATTCAATTTGTCTGTCCATTCCATTTCCTACTAAACATGTTTTATCATAAAAATATAGTAACCCATTTTTTTCCCAAGCAAAAAAATACATTATCAATGAATTACATCTGAATGGTTCCTAGCTAAAAATAATTTACTATCTAACACCTGGTGGATCCGTGGATGATATAAACAGATAATATAAATTTAAGTATGCCTAGCAATATGGTTTATATCATGTTCCACACGTCATTTTCAATTAAATAGATACTACATATTTCATTCGTGATAAGTTTCATTGATGGAAAACGAAAGGATGTGCATCTTTAATTAGGTGGTGGGTGGTGAGTGTTTGCTTTAAATTTGATTCGCACATATAAATATAAATTTTTTTATGCGTATATGTTTGAATTTGAATTAAATAATACTCCGTTTTGTTTATTTGAATTAAATAATACTATAAATATAAAACAATTTTATTATTACGATACATAAACATTAAATAGACAATTAATTCATAAAACTAACACAACCTAGCGAAAAGAAAATAATATGTATTAAAACAAAATATTGAAGGACATTATGTCGCTTTAATCTGGTAAAGTAGTCATATATTGCTAATATATTATACTTCCATGTTCTTAAACATATTCGTCATTTTATAAACTATTACTATCAATTAAATTCCGATGATAAGATTGCGAAAATAAGTAAAATGTTTTATAATATACTTGACATTATCAATTAACAATTTAAAACAAACACCACCTTATATTACAATGAAATGATGATTTATTACCCCGTAAGATTTACATACAAAACACTTAAGCACAAAATGCAATGTACATTATTAACGGTATTTTGTGGTATCTTTGGTGTATGCTTTGAGCATGGTTTTTAAACCTGAATCGCACATTAAACAGATTTTTTTATTGGTTTTTTCTTGTTTTTTCTGGGTAAACTGTTCGAGTCAGCTGGTCCGATTCTTGGTTTAACCAATAGTGAACCACCTTCTTGGTTTAACCAATGGTGAACCACCTTTTCGCATGGTACCCAATTAACCACCCCCTAAGCGTTAAAGGAAGAAGAGTTGGTTTGTGGTGAAACTAAAGTAATGGTTGAATTGGTGATCACCACTGTGTAATGGTAGTTTGATGATGAGTTTGGTTGTGTGCTAAACGAAAATATGGCTATGACATGGAGGTAATGGGTCTAGTGACCATACGAGGTAGCTAAATGACAAGCCTTTCAGATGGCTAAAGTTTCGGCCTTGAGCGAATTGAAAGCAGACAATCACAACCATATCTCAACAGAACATAAGAGAATCGATCTCGTGGAATCGCAATTAATACCACCCAAAGTCGCACGGTGTGGTTAAAAAAGAAAAAAGATGCATCACAACTGTGCTTTACGCAATTATTGGTGCAGGGATCCGCCTAAGTTAACTCTAGATACATCATGACAAACCAATACAGACGAGAGGTGATGGTGTAGGTAACACTCAAAATTTACATCCATTCAATTGAATGAATTCATCGTATGAGATGGACAAGGTTGGTGATCATTAAAAACTTGATTCATCCGAGTGTTTTCATATTTGCCATTAGTGGTGGCGATTAACATGTGCAAGTGGTGCAAACGCACAGGGCCCTCATTGTAAGGGGCCTCCAATTTAATATACATTCATTAATATTTATAGTTTTATACATATCTTTTTTATATAATAAAACAAAACCCTTAGTGGGTACTTTCGTATTTCGGAAAAAAGAATATTTCCTTATTAGGTAATATTTTAATTATTATTTTTTAATTTAAAATTTTAAAAATTTGTTTTGTTGATATATTACACAAGTATAAGATAAATACAAAAAAATATAGATAAGATGCAATAATACACAAGTAGAAGATAAATAAAAAAAAATATAGATAAGATACAACTAACAATAAGATTAAAATTTTTAAATGATTATCTTTAATAATAAACAAATATAATTAAAAATCATAAATCAAACAAAACAAAGATTAAATTATTTGTTTTTAAAGAAATAAAAATATATCATTCAAAAAAAAAAAATTAAAAAAACTCGCGCGTGCGCGGGTATTATAACTAGTTTAAATATATAGGGTAAGGATCCAGTGAGAAGAAAACTTATAATGAGAATGATGAGAAATAACTATAACCACATATTTGAGATGCGTCGACTTGAATTAGATGCATCTCTATTCATTTAGATGCATCCCAATTAGTTTCAAAAGTAATTTTGAAGTGAAAACGATGAAAAGTAGTACTTGCAACAAATTTGACCCGCAGAGGACAAAAAATACATAGGATTTTCCTAACTTGCTAAAATGCATCTAATATATGTATATGCATCTAATTTTTAGCTAGAAAATATATTAGGGTGCATCTAAAAGATTAGGGATGCATCTAATTCAAGTCGATGCATCTCTAATATGTGGTTATAGTTATTTCTCATCCTTCTCATTTTAAGAGTTCTTCTCATTTGATCCTAAATCTAAATATATAATGTTTTGAATTTTTAGAGTCTTTGTTAAATATTATCAGAGTTGAATTTTTAATGTCTTTGCGTAATATTAAAGAACATTTATTTTCAAAAATAGTTAAAGTTTTCGTGATTTATGGGGGCCTCATTCGTGATTTCGCACCGGGCCATCTAAATCAATGAGACGGCCATGTTGCCATGTTATATTTGCCATGAATATGTATTTTGATACATCATGACTTTGAGTGCACTGTTTCTAAGAGTGCTTTGACACGCGAAAAGCATATCCGTGCATGGAATTAAAACTTCAACCAAGAGATGATCCGAACCACACCGGTACACGAGCATTGGAATAGCATATGCTCAACCGTCTCGATATTTGTATAACAGATAATGCATATGTGCAAGCAATTACACCCTCTTTGTGAAAAGGCTTTCGTTACTGGCTAGATACACAATATAGACACGAATTCCTTGTATGGGATCAAATAATAACAAACATTCAGAGACAGGATAATGCATCCAAAGTTACCGAATAGTTAAGGAAATCCAACACGCATGAGTTGCTATACTATGCAAGTATACCCACCCAAGTTTACAAGCCCAACCTTAGATTGTCTCAATTAGTTAAAACATCACATGATATGATTCAATATTAGTTCCAAACGAAAGCAAAACCTTTCACATATCGTTTCATTCAATCAATGTTACGTGTGACCAAGTACACGCAAGACCTTTCTTCAAATACCCATTAGCAAAAGAATAGCATTTCTGTACCTAGGTTCGTCAGCAGTTCTTGTAGATGTGCTGTGTACACACGTAATAAGTTAGACGCACAATTACACATGCAATCGGAAATATAGTAAAAAGTTCCAATCAGCTATACAAATCGAAGGTACTACAGAGCACTAATAAGCTCCTAGTTATAACTTAATAGATACTTGAGATACAACAATATACTAACCTATACATGATAGAAACATATCTACGCCTTAGCTAAACCATTGAGATTCTACATGTCTAAAACAGTTGATCAATTAGCGTTATCAAGTGATCCAGAACCAATAGACATCCCCAATCTGGTTCCTAGGAATACAACATAAATCGTCATAAGTCCTATCCCAAATGACTTGCTTGGCTGCATTCCATTTCTAGGCAACATTACTAGCGACCAAAGCAACCCGACTACTAGAAAACCAATGTTACAGAAAAGGCCGACATCACCTGACATTGTGTAAGATTCAGGTCTGTTTGACCACGATCCAATTAGCATACAAATCCCCAAACCAGCAAGCGTGTTGAACATAGGACCCGCATAGCACCCAGACATGGCTATCTGCACACCTTCTTCACCTCCATTGACTGCTAACGCAACATTTGACATCAAGTCACCCATTGAGTTACCCCATGCTAATACGGTTAATCCAAGAATCGACGGATTGATTCCAAATATTAGTCCAAACGCCACTAAAAGTGCAACTAACTCGTTAGCTATTATGTAAAACCAAATAATACTCATAAAGAACCCTCCAAGAACCCATGGTAGCAACCACTTTTGAGGTGGTTGGTCCCATTTAGTGCATATAAATGCAACCCCACCAAGCATACAACCGAGAAGCGCACATGATAAGTAGATTAGCCATATGCTTAACAGATTTTCGTCATGTTCAGTGTTCCAAAGTAACCCTAGAAGTAAAGGTGCAAATGTCACACTGGCAACAGCATAACCTTTTGACCATCTTTCCTCCTCGATTATAGGAATTGTTAATCTTCTTGGTAGAGTTAATGGTAATTCTAACCACGATAACAATTTAGAACACGAAAAGGATGAGTCTTTCTTTTCAGTAACCGTCACCTCATCTTTCCATCCCCATGGATCTGTTCCATCTTCTGAACCATGTCCATGAACCTCTGAATATATCGCAACGTTTGAGACCCACATCCAATGAGGAACCTTGGATTCAATCAAATGCGGAACATCATCAGAATCACTAAACGACGCGTTTCTAGATTCAAGATCAGTGATTTCGGGGCCATCTATTTGAGTAACAGATAACAACGGGACACACGTATCCACTTTCAAATCACCATCTTTTCGTCTCAACAACTCATTAGCAACAACTAAGGTAGCGTAAACAACATATATAAAAACAAACGCAATCGCCCCAACAACACTAACCTCACCAACAAACAAAATAATACCAAGCGACACAACAGCAAACAAAAGCACACATACATCTCTAACAAAACACTTCTTATCAATACTCACAACCTGATCAGCCACGCACATCGAGATAGTCCCCGCAACAACACACGTCACAAAAATCGCTCCACCAAGAATACTATTCAACCCAACATCACCATTATCAGCACCCACAAAAGCCGCTATACTAGCAAATACATCAGGAGCACCATTACCTAATGGCAACAAAGTCACCCCTGCTAAAGTAGCAGGTAACTTTAACAAATTCGACAACTTTTCGAGCGAACAACAGAAATAATCAGCAGCAGTGTTACCCAAAAGATAAAACAATGCAGCTAACCAAATACTTAACACAACATAACCAATACTACTATAATCACCACAAGTACAGTAAAAAAAATTCAAATAGTTTAAAAAACCATCAGAATTACATTGAGGAAAAGCTTTTAAAAACTCACATTGGCTATCATACCCTTCATGTTGATTCAAACCAGTACAATCAGGTGGTGTTTTTATACTTCTAAACCCAACTTGATTCCCATCACTTGATTCCAATTATGACTCAAATAATGAAAACCAAACACAACAAACACAATTGTAAAAATCCCATGTAGAAACCCACGAAAATTTAACTGATGACCCATAATTTTTTTTTTTTTTTTTCCCCCACAATTTGGTTAAAATACTAAAAAGCAATGATTTTTAACAAAAACTAAGGAAAATTGAGATATGGGTATTGTTAAGAACACCATCAAGATTCATAAAGTACAATCTTTTTGGAAAATGATAGTAAAATGAGAGATTTATAAAATTGTGTAAATAAGACTGAAAATAGGTTTCTTGTGAAGAAGATTGTGATGTGTGGAGAGATGGCTTGTGTTTTGGTTTTTGTGATGTGTGTAGAGATGGCTTGTGTTTTGGTTTTTGTGGTTTGGTGATTGAAGATGGCTTCAATTTTTATGGGAAGGTGTCATCTGTGATATGAACTATATGGCACTATTTGTGTGTCATTTTCAGCAATAAAAATGTGCTCAAGGGTATTACTGGTATATCATTCTTTTAATCATTTAAAATTTAGATACAGTATCTTCTAATCAGTTTTCTTTATCATTTAATAATCAGATATTAGTGTTTTGGGAATGGATCGGGTAAGAAAAATAATTAAAATGAAAAGAGTAAGGAAGAAATCATTTTAAATATGTATGTTAACAATTAAACTTTTTTTTTAACAGATTGTGTATCAGAAATATAAAATAGACATACATTAGCCTATTTAAAGAGCTTAGGCTTTTTTACATATTCTTGAATAGTTTTTGAATTAGCTCAAGTAATTTCAAAGCACACTATTTGGGTAAATGACTAAAATTGACAACAACCTTAAAAATAGTGAGAATTTCTGAAATTAACTTATACAATCTATTTTACGAAAATGGATCATCGAAAATGGTGTTACAGAAATCTACTAATCGAGTAAAGGGAGGGGCGAACAAGTATTTCTCGCTATGTCCATTGTCGTCTTCGTTTGAAATCGACGAGAATGATGGGCGAGCAAGGGTGGCGAGGAGGGTTTTCTCGCTAACCTGATTGTCTTTTAGCACCACATCATTTTCAATTTTCTTTGTAATAGGCGAGAATGAGGGGCGAGCAAGGGTGGCGAGGAGGGTTTTCTCGCCAACTTGATTGTCTTTTAGCACCACATCATTTTCATTGATCTTTGGAATAGACGAGAATGAGGGGCGAGCAAGGGTAGTGAGGAGGGTGTTTCTCGCTGGGTTGTTTGTATTTTAGCACCACCATTCGTCGTCTTTTGAAAGTTGACGAGCAAAGGAAGGCGAGAAGGCTTTGATCGCTGGGTTGTTTGTATTTTAGCACCATCAGATAACTTTCTTCATTGTATCATGCAACCAGAATATAGGAAAAGCATGTGATGTAATACAAATTTTCTCTCTCTCTCTGATAAGGAATAAAAACAGAAAGTTTGGTTAGGTCAGTGGTAAGTATAGCTTTTAGTCAGCGCTATATTCATGTAAGAGCCATGCACAGAGAGAGTCTACGTCTACGTATGACTTTTCAGTGTGAAACTTCACTTTAAACATGCTACAATAAATATGCTACAATAATCGCTGGTTTGTTTGTATTTTAGCACCGGATAGCTTTTGGTATACAACAAGGAATATAGCGAGAAACTAAAGCTCGCCCCTTTAGTTTGCTCGCTGTGTAGCTTTTGCTAAATGATTATATTTGCGTCGAAAATTGAAAATCACTATGAGGTGAGGAGGTTTGGGTAATAGGATTTTAAAAATATGGTGGCAAACAATAGAATAAAAGACAATAATTTGGTAACATTGTAAATAATACAAATACGCTTGAAAAGCTAATGTGAAGAGACTTATGGAATTACACTTATTTAGCTAATGAGTTTAAGCTACTTATTTAATAACTTCTGAACACTTCTTGTTGCTTATCCATAATTTATTAATTAAGTTTTATTTATGGTAATTTCTTTTTGAACGGCGGAATTAATTAAGAACTCTAGCAAGGAGCTAGAAAAAAGATTGTTTAGCCAAGAGTTCCAACATAGAACTTTATGACCTCTATGCTTAAACCAAGAAAAAGAAATTATACGAATAAAATCAAACAAGACGCTTTTCTTCATAGGATGAGCTTTAAAGACGTCATTATTCTGATATCGCCATATAGACCAAAGAACTGTGGAAGATATGCAATACACCCGATCTTTCGCGACCGTAGAAGCTCTCCAATCCACGAACCATTGCAACCAATCAATGCAAGAATAAAAAGGAGGCACATTAACATTAGTCCAAACACGAATAAGCTGCCATATGTCAATAGCCGTGTCATACCCGAAAAATATGTGATCATTCGATTCCATACCCACGTTGCATAAAGGACATGAAATAGAAGTAATTTCTAAACCTCGCGAAGATAAATTTAAACGATTCGGAAGTCTATCTAATATAAGACGCCAAATGAATATTTTGACCTTACGGGGTAATATTTTAGACCATCTAGTACTTGAAGAAAGGGGCGGAAGAATGACGTTATCCACATGAATACTAGTATCAAGCACAGAAAACACATCATCATGAGCGATGCTCCATTGGTTTAAATCAACGGAGAAATCACAACTTCGTCTAACTGTTCACCAAAGACCAGACTTAAAAATTGTTTAGTTGTTTCCTACTAAGAGCATGGGTACGGTCACAAGCACCCCTCGCCAACTTGCTCGCCACTGCATCGGGCACACCCTTCGCCAGTCCACACGCCAAGTTTTTGGCTTGCGCTAAATGGGAGAAATTTGCAATTTTTGTTCTATTTTTTTATTTTTATTGATTAAAAATGGTTTGTGTTTGTGTTGTAATTTTAGAGTGTGTGTTTATGGGGCGTGTGTGTGAGAAAGAAGAATGATGAGTTTTTTTTTTCTTCTAGATGGTGTCTGGTATGTGTTTATTGATTAAAAGTGGTGTGTGGTGTGTATTTTTATTGGCATGTTTTATTTTGTATTTTTAAGTAAGTTGTATTTTTATTTTAATAAATGAAAATTTTGTTGGTTTGAAAAAAGTGGAAAAAATTAAAAAAAGTGGTGGGTCCTAAAAGTGGGGTTTTAGCCTAAGTGACTAGGGTGGGTGTTTTTGGGTGTGTGAGCGAAAGAAAAGTGAACAAAGGGAAGAAATTGAGATAGTTTCGTTTAAGCCAGTGCACTTAATGCTCTAACTAAAAGGAGTGGAATTAAGACCTGATTTGATGATTTGACTTGATTACTAGATAAAACTATAAGACTGTGCCTATGGTCACCACACTCACACCTTTTAAGGCTGAGAAAAACCGAACAAGAACCATACCAACCCGCATGGGCGGAGATAAAGGGGGCACAAGGGGAATATGACCCCCTAGCGAAAAAATTGTAGTGTAAATTTTCGAAAATATTTGGCTTTTTTCGTAATTTGCCCCCATTAAGTATCAATTTATAGTGTAGTTTCTAAAATTTATCAAAGTGTGCCCGCTCGACCAAAAACTTCTGGCTCCGCCCCTGCCGATCCGCCCAACTCGACCAAACCAAGTAAACTGAACCGAACCAACCAACTTTCGGCTCGGTTTTCGGTTTATAGTTTTCTTAAAGTTTGGTTTCGGATCAAGTAGGAATAAAAACCAAAAAACCGAATCAGGCCTGAGTTAACCCGAGTCAACCATTCCATATAATGTGAAATAATGGAATTCAAAGAGTCAAACTCTTTTTTCCATAAACCCTATGAATGGATGACCTTTCTTCTTTACCACCCTAGCCTCACAAAACTCTACAATAGACGACCTGTCTTCTTTACCTACACACTATAAATCATTCTCATCTCAGCAAAACTCTACAATGGAAGTAAGTGTTCATTATATTGTATTTTTATGTCTTTTTACGTTTTTTCTTTTTATAAGCTTTGATTTGTATTTGATGAATGATCATTATGTTGTGGTTGTTATTAGTTTTAGGTGATTAGTAAATCAATAAGCTCGGTTTTGTTTTTGGCTACTATGACAATTTAGAATTTGAGTAAATCAATATGCATGGTTTGATTCATATCTTTGTCGTGATTTGATTCATGGATTTGAGTAAATTTAATTTGCCCTCACGTTTTACTACTGCTAGTGATATTTCTAAGCTTTGTCTAGACGAGAGGAAGAGCCTTGTCAATTATTTAAGCAACAATTCCACCACAGTCTATATAACCACCGATACGTGGACTTCTAGTTATGAAAGAATGAACTTTAAGGTTTTAACCGCCCACTTTATAGATGATGATTGGGTAATGCACAAAAAGATAATCAATTTTAGAACAATTCATAGCATAAATGGGTGGATATTGGTATGGCACTTTTGGAATGCATAGCCGGACGAGGGTATAAAGAATGTTATGACCATGACGATTGATAACATTACTTCAAATGACAAAGCTCTTGAATACTTGTTAGAGAATTTACCAATCAACTATGATGATTGTAAACACTTTTACATAAGATGTATGGCTCATATTTTAAACCTAGTTGTCTAAGATGGTTTAAAAATGCACAAAAAGGAAGTAGATACCATAACTTTAGCTATGAAATACATAAAACATTCGAACCAAAGAGTTACTAACTTTAAAGAAAGTGTTGAGATGCTTGTACTTCAAATAAGCATTTGAATTTCAAATGCCCTACAAGATGGAACACATGATATGTTGAAAACTGCTATTAAGTATTAAGTTAAAAGATGCATTGTTTTATTATGATTTTAATAACATTTGTTTTGCTCAAGACCTTAAGGATATACCTAAGCAAGCTGTTTTTGAAGTTTGTAACAGGTGGTTGCATTTTTGGAAAAGTTCAAAGAAACAACAGAACTTGTGTCAAACCTATGAAGTCCCGTTGCTCATTTGTGGTTTGGAGAAATACTTGATATTAATAAGCATCTTCATGAGTGGTGGTATGTGCTTAAACACATACATTTTATTTACCAAAACCCGACCAAAAAGACCAAAAACCCAACTATAAATGCCAAATATATATGTTTTTCTGTTTTTATACATGCAGGTAAGAAAATATGAGAAACGGACAAAAACCGAGCCAAAATCACCAAAAACGAGCACGAGATGTGGAAATAGTCAAAAGCCGTGGCCGGGGAAGCTAAAATAGTCAAAGAAGATCAAAAAGTCAAATGAAGTCCCTAAAGATTGAAGAAATGTCAAAAGAAGCCTTTGGAATAAAGTTTCACAATTTACAGAAATGATCCTTGAAGTTTTCAGAATTACAAAAATGGTCCTTGTGATTCTAACCAGATGAAACTATACTACTTAACCCTTAATCCTATTTAACCCACTATAACTAAACCCAAAACCTAAATCCACTAAATTCCTTACAACTCACCAGGCCCATCAATACATAAAAGCCCACACCCCCTTATCACTCCACCCGGCCCACCCCCTTTCTATACTAACCCGGTACCAACCCTACCCCCTTAACCCGACCCATGAATCAATAAACAATAAAAAAACCAATTACCCGCTTTTTTTACCCAATCCTTCTTCCCCAACCTTTTACCCTGTACCAATCCAATTCACCTCACTCATTTACCTCGTACAAGAGACCTTGTATACCTCTTGGAAACTTCTGCCAGCGTGTCAGGTACCTATCACTCCAGTGCCAACGTGGACAAGATAAGGATAGAAGAAGCTAGAACATGATCAAATGGCTAAGGATGATTGAATCCAGAAAATTCTAGGTGGGAAAGGATCTTGTGGATAAGGAAGAGCTTCTAGCAGCTTCATAACCGCCTTATACAGCCTATAAAAGGGGATGCCCTGCCTCAGTTGTATGTGTGTAGGTTTTTAGATAGCAGCTTTAATGTAATCTCAGCTTTCATTGTAATGTTTTTAAGCCTTCTTATGTAACTTTGCTTTCAATTTTAATAAAATTTAAGTTTCTCTGCACTTTACTACTTTAATCCGTTTTTTAGCTTCTACTTTCATAAGCTCTTAATTACTTCTAAAGTTGTTATTTTTCTGGTTATCTAAGATTACTTAAGCTCTTGAATAAATTTCTAAGCTTTATTTCTGCTTTTGTCAAACCACTAAAAAAAAAATTATTACAGTTGCTTAAGGGTACATTAGCTATGATAAGCTGTTATCTCCCTTCCCATAAGCTCACATAAGCTACTCAGTGATTATTGTGAGCTTGTGTCAGTTGCATTAGTTGCTAGTAGCATAAGTTCCATCCTTGCATTCACCAAGTAAGTCTCTCTTTATATTTCTGCATCTCTAATTAAGTATTGTTCCATAGGTTTAATCTGTTCATTGTTATCCATCTTAGTTGTTAGTAGTTTAGTCTAGGCTTATTCTGTGCTTTTAAATGTTCTAGTTTAGATTTTTGCTCTCACTGTCTACTTATTGCCCAATCTGCACTTCTGTGAATTTTGCAGTTCTTGGTAGTCAACTTTTGTTCATTTAGTCCTAATTTCATCTAGGGAGTTTGTTTTAATCATTAGCTTGGCAGTTATAGGCTTAAGTTTGCATTCCATAGTAAAATTTGCTAATTAAGGTAGTGTTTGGATTAGGCTAATTTTTGAGGTTATAGTAGTTACTTAGGCTTGAATTCTGCATATACATTCTACTTAGGCATAATTAGGACCATTTCAGTCAAAATAGTGCACACCCATTCATCAAAAGTCAAAATTAAGCTTAAATATTAATTCTGCCCATATAAGCTTCATCTGTCATAAAATTTTAGGTTCAATCCATAGAATTAGGGGTAAAGGCTAGTTAATTTAGGTTTAAACATAAGTAAAAAACATAATAAAGTAGATTTAGGCCAATCAAATTCACTTTAGTCAAAGTCATAGTGCATATAATAAGTCAAAATCTGCTAAGAACTAGTTCATGTAGGCTATTTGTAGGCTAAAATTAGTAGATCATAGGGTTGTTTATTAGGCTTGATATTGCATTTGGGGTTAGTTTACCTAGCATAGGTCATATATAATCAATTTTAAGCAAATTCAACAACAACTAATAGCTTAAATCAATCCATCTAATCTGTCCCAAACCTATATCAGTTGCTACAGTTGCTGTTACTAAGGGCTAATTAGGGTTCAATTAGGGTCAACAAATTAGGGCTTTTATGTTTTTAGGGTCTCTGGTAGGTCAACTAGGTTTTGCCCCCATTAGGTTTTACAAAACAGCTTATTAGGAGCTTATTTATAAGCTAGGAAGTAGGGTCCTTAAGCTATATTTCTGTCCCAAATAGTGAAACTGCATAAGTACTTATTAGCTTATTTTGTGTGCTTTTTCTGTGGAATAGTGCTTATTTAAGTTGCTAGAACCTAAATTAAGGATTTTGTGCTTAATTGTTGAGAATTGCTTATTTAGTGCTTATTTCCAAACTGCTTATTGTTCCAAAACAGCTTATTAAGGTTTCAAATTAAGAAATTTTATTTTTCCTAGATTTTTTATGATTTTGTAGATTTTCCTGAAAAATTTCGTAATTTTCCTAGTTCATTTAGTATTTTTAATAACTAAAAATAGTTTTAAAGTACTTTTAAATCCTTTTTAATTAATATAAATTAATAAAAAATCCCAAAAAATATTTTTCAGTTTTAAAATTAGTTTTATAATATTTTAGATTTTTCAAAATTAATTTTTCATTTTTTTAATTATTTGCATTTTTAATATATTTTAATATTTAAAAATAGTTTTTAATTAATAATAATTAAATAAAAAGTCAAAATAATATTTTTCTTTTTCCTAAAATTTTCTTTTGTCTTTTAGAACGTAGGAAAATCATTTTCACACCCGTAGGAGTAGTAATACCTTAAATTCACTTTTTATTTTGCGCGTTCACGTTTATTTTACGTTTTAGTTACGTTTTTAGGTTTTAATTACGTGTTAGGGTTACGTGCTTTCTTATTTGTGCATTTTTATTTCTCGTAGTATAATTGTAGCTTAGGGTTCCCCATAAAACCCCTTCACATTCACTTCACGACTCACGATCACGAACTCACGAACTCCATTCAGCCTTCGTTGGGAGAAACGACCCGGGGATACATATTTACCCGTGCTATCCTCGGAAGATATAATACTATATATATACTATATCAAAATTTTTGGCGCCGCTGCCGGGGAAGGCTTGAAACGAGTACGTCGATTCCGTTCGTTGTTTTTGTGATTTGAAGATCCTTCCTCCCCGGAAGTTACTTATTTTCGTTATATTATAAAAATACAAAAATAGAATAAACAAAAACACTTTTCCTAAAGTGTTTTCATAAAATCCAAAAATAAAATAAACATCCTCACTTTCTTTGAAAGTGTTGTAAACCGTGCCCAAATAACCAACAAAACAAATCGTGAAATTAGTCGTTACTTGGATTACTTTGAGATTACAACCGAATAAACGAGGAATACGGAAGTCTTGACATTAAATTGCAGACTGAAGAGGACGGGTTTTTAAGCATCAACGGAGCACCTTTGTCCTCCCGCCTCGCCGCGTGTAATTTCAAGGGAAACAGTTACGGTTAACGTAGCGGTTACCAAAAATAAAATAAAAGTAGTTTTTGTTTTTATTTTCTTTGTTTTGCTTTAATACTTAAAAAAAACCCAAAAATAATTTTAACCTCAAAGTTGTTTTTCGTTTCTTTTGATTTTCGTTTTCGTTTCGGTGTATGAACACCCATTCTTCGTCAAACGACTTACTTTCTCCTCTTTCGAATCCCGAGCGAATTATCCGTCAAAACAATCATATTCCTTTCCCAACCGTTGAGGAAATGAATAATAACGGTCAAAATGTTGTACCCCCGCCGGTGGGTGGTGCACAACAAATCGAAATCCCTCCGGTGGGACCCCAACCGGTTTATGATTTACGTCCGATGGAAGAACAACTCCAATCACCCTTCCAAGGTGTTAGGAGAGCCATCGTGATTCCCGATATCACCGCAAACCAATTTGAAATTAATCACGGTTTACCCAATCTTATCACGGGTATATCCTTTCACGGTTTTGATCACGAAGACCCTTATGTCCACATTAGGAATTTCACCGACATTGCTGAAACAATTAAGATCAATCAAGTTCCTTATGATGTGATTAAGATGAAATTGTTTCCCTTTTCGCTCAAAGGAGCCGCCCGTACTTGGCTAGAAAAGGAACCACCGAACTCAATTCATACTTGGAATGATCTAGCTAACAAGTTCATCAATCATTTCTATCCTCCTTCCAAAACTTCTAATCTCCGAACTCAGATTTTCCGATTCAAACAAGGTTTTGATGAATCATTCAGCGAAGCATGGGATAGATTTAAGGATTTGCTTGAAAAATGTCCTAATCACGGGTTTTCCGACTTGCATCAGATCGATACTTTCTATAATAGATTAAATCCCGCTGATAAAGATTCTCTCAATGCTGCTGCGGGTGGAAATTTGTTGTCTAGAAACACTCAAGAAGCTTTTACCATCATTGAAAACAAAGCAGAAGTAAGGAGTTCTAGATGCAAAACCCAAGTCTCGAGTACTAATAGCAAATCTAATGACGATGTGATGAATGCTCTTGCGACTCTTACCAAACAAATTGGTCTTCTCGTCAAAGAAAAAGAAAAACCGGCCCAACCCGTTTACGCTATTAACCCAAGTTGTGAGACTTGCGGTGGTCCACATCCGTATTACGAGTGCCCAGCCGCCGGTGGCTACACTCAAGAGAACGTCTACGCCGCAAATACGGGCGGTAACGTTTACCAACCACAAGGAGACCGTAATCTCCTCAGCTACCGTTCTAACAACTACCTTGGACCACCCGGTTTCAACAACCCGAACCCAAATGTGCTTAATAAGAATAATCAACCAAATCAGAATCAAGCTAGGGTTAATCAGGGTTTTACTAATCAAAATCAGGGTAATTTCAATCAATCACAAAATCGGGATTTTCAAAATCAGGGAAATTTTCAAAATCAAGGCCCGAATCAAGCGAATTTTTATCAAAATCAAGGAAATTTTAATTATGGAAATCAAGGGAATTTTCAAGGAAATTGTCAAAATGCTAATCACGGGAATTTTAATCATGGGAATTTTCAAAATTATGGGAATTTTAATCAAGGAAATAATGCTAATCAAGGAAATTTTGCTAATTATGGTCAAGGTTTTCAAAATAATCCAGGGCAAAACTTTTATCAAAATCAAAATGCTACTCAAAGTCCATCGCCCACGGATGAGTTGTTGAAACGTTTAGTTCTTGATATTCAAAATCAACAAATGATCAATAAAAATCATGAAGATACAACAAGGATATTTATTAAGGAATTAACCGAAATCAAGAAGTCTTTAAATGATCGACCCTCGGGCTCGGGTACTTCTTCTACTCTCCCAAGCAATACGATCGCCAACCCGAGGGGCGATGCTAAGGCGATCACGACTCGTAGTGGTGTTAAGTATGATGGACCCACGGCTCCGACTCTGACTCCCGTTTCTTCTTCCATTCCTCCTAAGGTAGTCGACCGTGAAACCGAGGCGACAACGGATACGGAACTTCCTACCAACAACGGAAGGACCGAAGACATCCAACCTCCGGTTGTCCAACCATCTAAGCAAAAAGAGAAAGTCGTTTGTGATCAAGAAATTCCCATTAAGACCAAACTTCCTTATCCGTTTAGACTCACTGAACAAAAGCTCCGTGAAAAAAATCAACAACAAATGGAGAAGTTCTATCAGATTTCCAAGATATACATTTCGATATCAGTCTCGCGAATGCTATTCTTCTAATGCCAAAGTTTGCGTCTATGATTAAAAGTTTATTGACTAATAAAGACAAATTGTTTGAAATGACCAAAACGCCCTTGAACGAACATTGCTCAGCGGTCCTCCTTAAGAAGCTTCCCGAAAAGCTCGGAGACCCCGGCAAATTCTTGATCCCTTGCAATTTCTTGGGTATGGTTCAATGCTTCGCCCTGGCCGATCTTGGTGCTAGCATTAACCTTATGCCGTTATCCATCTGGAAGAAACTTTCACTTCTCGAGCTCACCCCGACGTGCATGACTCTTGAGCTCGCGGATCGTTCTACTTCTCGACCTCTCGGTATAGCCGAATACGTTTTCGTGAACGTTGGAAAGTTCCACTTCCCTGCCGATTTTGTGATTATCGATTTTGATGCTGATCCACGGGTTCCTCTCATTCTCGGGAGAGGATTCCTAAGGACGGGCTGCGCGTTGATTGATGTTTACGATGAAGAGATCACCCTCCGAGTTGGAAATGAAGCCGTTACGTTTAATCTCGATCAAACCGCGAGATACTCCTCCAATTATGTATCGGTTAACCGAATTGATGTTATTGACGTTGCTTCTGAGGAGTATGCTCAAAAAGTTCTTGAATTTTTGAGTGGCAATCCCACTCCTACGTCTGAACCAGTCTTTTTTGACTCTTCCCCTTCTCTCACACCGGTTGAGGAAAGTGTTTTCACTAAGGAAGAGCTCGAGGTCTTATTTCATGATGAGCCAATTTCACCGGAAATTGATGCTACCGTCTTGGATCCGGAGGGAGATATTCGTTCACTTGAAGAGATGTTATATAATGAGCCGTCACCTTTACTCCCTCCAGATGATAAGCCGACTGAATCCGTTCATGTTATCAATTCTAAGTCAAATGAGCTAAGCAGTGGCAGTACCACTTCTAGACTCGATTCTCTTCTTGATGAGTTCGCCGATGAACTCACTCACATCGATCCAATCCCACCGGGGGATATGGACGATCTCTTTGACTTTGAATCTAATTTGAAAGAATTAGAATTTTTGTTAAACCATGATCTGTCTAAATGTGATTCTTATACCGAGGAGTTCGCCGATGAACTCGCTCATGACGATCCATTTCCATTAGACGACGATAATGATCTCTTTGACTTTCATGCTGCTCGTGAAGACGTTGAAAATATTTTGTATCATGCTCCATCACTTGATTCTTACTCCGAGCTTAATGATTTCCAAAGTAATGATGATCTTTTCGATTTTAGGGCCGATCAAACAGAATGGAAAAATCTTTTATATGGCAAACTTTCTAAGGATAAAAACATTAATGATAAAGAACCTAAATTGGAAACCGTAATTGAAACTACAATTGAACAAAATGATTTATCTCCTCATTCCCCCGAGGGTGATTTCTTCCTTGAGTCTTCCATCGAGTACCCTGCTGAGTTTTCAGGTATACTCAATGATGGTAAAATTCATCCTTTGATGAAATTGACTCTTGACGAGAATTTTAAGTCTCCTTCCACTAAGGAACTTTTAATTCAGGAAGAAAATGAATCCCCTTTGCTTATTTCTGATCAAAAACCCCTATTCTTCATGAAGATTAGGACTTTGCTATCATTTCATACTCGGAATGAGGACACTATTCTTGACCCGGGAGGAGAAAATTTCTATCAGAAGAGTCCACTTATTGCTAACATGATCCCCACCCTCCCTCCCGTGGTTGTCCTTGATATTACCCCGTCGAGCTTTAATGTGACTTCTCTTCTTTTTCACTCCATCAGGAGTGAAGATTTCATTTTTGACCCCGGCATTTCTACTACTTTCATGCCGTGAGTTACTTGCTCCCCCAAGGACGAATAAATTCGGGGCGAGTCTAAGCTATACGACTCGATAATAAACAAGCGCTTCGTGGGAGGCACCCCATGCTTATCCTTTTTATCCTTTTCTTTTACTAATAAATAACCATGAGGAGGGTTCCCTCTTCCATTTTCTTGTGTTTGTTTTGTGCTTGTGTCCAGATAGCCCAAAAATGAAGACTCTCGTGCTCGTCCTGATTGTCCTTTCTCCACTCGAGTTTCATTTTTTCGATGCTTCTCTCATATCCTAATCGTTTCGACTAATGTTTATCTATTTGGCATAAATAATAAACGGCCTTAGATTTACGTAGGTTACCCTTACCTTAGAAACATTGAGGACAATGTTTCACTTTAGTCTAGGGGGTGAATCTTTCGATTCGATTTTTACCTTGCATTTTGCCGAGTACTCACGCAACCCCGTTTTTCCGAAAAATTTGAAAAATTTTAATGAAAAAAAAACACAAAAAAAAAATGAAAAAAAAATTTTTTTTAAAAATTACAAAAATATAATAAGTTTTGACATATTGTTGACTTTTCCGCTGGTGAGAGTAGGAATAAAATTTTGACTTGATCGGGCGTGTTGAGCCCTAGCTTGTTCCCTTAACCTTTCATAATCATAGTACTTGATTATAGGCTAAGCATCCGCGGATCTCATTATTTGAGATTTTAAATTTGCAGAGAACGAGAAATGATAGAGTTTACTTAGAAGTTAGATGCTAANGCTCATGCGTTAAATACTACCTTAATAGCCTAGTATGCCTTGGCTACATGTTTCCCAAGACGTTCAAGCACGTTACCATAAAGGAGGTTGGCCAGTTTTCTTGAGCCTAACATTGATGGAACAATCATCCCAACAAACAACAACACACACCAATTAACCAATAATTAATAGTTAGGTTTCATTAGATCTAAGCAAACACTAGAGAATTTAGCTACACATGTTAATTAAAAGACAAGCAAAAGAGATAATCAACCAACACATAGACATATTGATTGAATTAAAGAGAAGACTTATCTTTAATTAAGCATGAGGGTTCCAAGGGCTGGAAACCCTAAAAAGTACAGAAAATTCGTCTTTAGGGTTTGCCCTAAAAGTTCTCCACAAAGTTCCACCCTAATGAATGAAAATTAGAAAACTATATATAGATTTTACACTCTGACGGCGTCAGGTTATAAGGGCTGACGCCGTCAGCTCGCCGCCATTAGGTTTCTCGGATGGCTGGTATGTGCTTAAACACATACCTTTTCTTGACCAAATTAAGACCAAAAAGACCAAAACCCCGATAATTATTGCAAAATATATATGTTTTTGTGTTTTTATACATGCAGGTGAGATAATATGAGAAACGGACAAAAACCGAGCCAAAATCACCAAAAACGAGCACGAGATGTGGAAGTAGTCAAAAGGCGGAACTGGGAATGCATAAAAAATCAAAGAAAGCTCAAGAAGTCAAAACAAGTCCCTTATGGTTCAAGAAATTACAAAAGAGACCCTTGGATAAAGCTTAAGAAGATTACATGATTAGTCCCACAAGATTCCAAGTTGGCAAAAATGGTCCCTGATAGAATATTTTGAAGAAATGTCAAGTCAGACCCTCCTAGTATCCAGGATATTCAAGAATGGCCCTTGGATAATATCTTTTGAAGCATGACAGAATTGGTCCTTTGGTATTTCAGATCTTACAATTTTGATCCTTATGATTTACAAAAACCTTAAACTAAAAATACACTAAACCTTAAACCCTTTAAATAACCCAACATAATAAATAAACCCAAATCCCTCATCAACCCAACACACCCTTTAGCCCACTAACCCAATAAAAAACCCCCTGGCCCAACTTGATACCACAATCCGGCTAATCCATACACCCACCCAGGTCAACCCTCTTTTATCCCCGGTCAAACAAACCTCACCCGCCACTTTTACCCTCAATTACTGTTCACCCATCGTCCCTATTTTTACCCTGCAACTAGTTATTTACCTCACATCTTCTGAGCTCTCTAGAACAATCCTAGGATAAAATTATGGACCAATCATTGAACAGAGGAATCCAAGGGCCTAGAAGTTTGGAGATAATGACTATGTCGGTGGGATTGCTTCCTGAAGCTTCAGAGATGAAACCAGAGACCTCCTTTCTTGGCTATAAATAGGCCTTGCCTCATGGTTGTATGGTGTGTAGGAGTAGAATAGGAGTAGTGTAGTAGACAGCTAATTCAGATTTACTTTCATGTTCTTATTTAAGATTTAATGTTTTCATAGTGTAATTGATGCTTTAAATTAATAAAAATTGTTGTTTCTTTAAATATTTTGTTCAATCCGTTTTAAGCTTTTCTAGTTATAAGCACTTGTTTTGTTCAAAGTCCTTATTTTTAAGCTGTAACAAGTTACTTTAAGCATTTAGAATCTATTTACAAGCTTTAATTCTGTTTATACTTAGTTTCAATTTAAAAAAAAAAAAAAAAAAAAAAAAAAAAAAAAAAAAAAAAAAAAAAAAAAAAAAAAAAAAAAAAACATATAGACCACAGTCAACTTGAGGGAACATAAGCTCTCAAAAGCTTACATTCCCTCCTGAATAGCTCATAAAAGCTGTGCTATAGCTTCTTGTGAGTTATTTCTAGCTTCCTAAGTTCATCAGTCCACTTGGCCACTATTCAAGTAAGTTTTCTTTACATTCTTGCATTTACTTTATTAGTTTAGCTTGTGTTAAATTTTGCTTAGATTAGTTTGTTACAGCTTGTTTTGGTAGTATGTTAGGCTTATGTATGCTTAATCTTAGTTCTAGTATGCTACTGCCTTTATTTAGTTGAAATTGCAAACCTAGGTTCTTGTGGTTGTTTGTTGAATTTAACTGATCAAATAGCTTTCAATTCAGTTTAGATTAATGGTTTGATCATTGGTTGGGTGGATCATAGTCTAAATCTGCTAAACTTAGTACAATAGGTAGTTAAGGGGGTGTTTGGTTTAGGACTGAAATTAGTGTTCAAATTGTTTGTTAGCAGTAAGCTTAGTCTAGATAGTCTACATTAGGTCCAACTAGGTTAGTTTAGTCATAAAATTAATAGGTCTAAGGTTAAAAGTCAAAAACCTTGTTTATTTTCAAAATCAGTAGGTATTTAGGATTTATAGCAGCTGCATTGTTAGATTTAGGTAAGAACTAGTTGCTTTTAGGTTAAGTTAACTTTAAATCAACTTAATATCACATCTAAGGTAAGAATTGATCTGCTGAAAATCAGATTAGTCAAATTGAGCTGCACTAAAAAAGTCAAGACTTATGGATAAAATTGCTTGAACATGACCTGTTCATGGGGTTATTTAGGGAATCAATAGGTCTCCTAGGTGCTTAAATTCAGTTCTTAGAATGAGTTCATACAGCTTACATAATCACAAGTTCAAACATTTCCATTAACATTTACTAGGTAAAAATTGGATCTACAAAAGCATCTCCTCACCTGTTCTTCAATAGTGCAGTTGCTACAGTAGTATAAACTTAGGCTTAATTAAGGTTCAATTAGGGCTTAAAAATTAGGGCTTTTGTGGTTTTAAGATAGTATCCTAGGTGTTCTTTCTTTTGCCCCCCTTTCCTTTCACTTTACTGCTTATTAGGTAGCTTATTTATAGGCCAAAAGTAGGGTAGTTTAGCTTGTTTCTGTCAAAAAATTAGTGAACTACCATAGTACTTATTATCTTGCTTTTCTATGTTTTTCTTGTTCCATAGGGCTTATTGTAGTGTGTTTCAGCTGTCCTAAAAAGTTGTGTGCTCCAAAGTGCTTATTAGCTTATCTTTTAGCTTATTCCCAAACTGCTTATTAGCCCAAACTGCTTATTAGGGTTTAAAATTTAGTAATTTTATTTTTCCTAGGTTCTTAATAATATTTTGGAATTCTCTGAAAAATTTCATAATTTTCCAAGATCATTTAGTATTTATAATAATTAAAAATAGTTTTAAAGTACTTTTAAATCCTTTTTAATTAATATAAATTAATAAAAAATCCAAAAAAAATATTTTTCAGTTTTAAAATTAGTTTTATAATATTTTAAATTTTTCAAAATTGATTTTTTATTTTTTTAATTATTTGCATTTTTAATATATTTTAATATTTAAAAATAGTTTTTAATTAATAATAATCAAATAAAAAGTCAAAATAATATTTTTCTTTTTCCTAAAATTTTCCTTTGTCATTTAGAACGTAGAAAAATCATTTTCACACCCGTAGGAGTAGTAATACCTTAAATTCACTTTTTATTTTGCGCGTTCACGTTTATTTTACGTTTTAGTTACGTTTTTAGGTTTTAATTACGTGTTAGGCTTACGTGCTTTCTTATTTGTGCATTTTTATTTCAAATAAAAAGTCAAAATAATATTTTTCTTTTTCCTAAAATTTTCCTTTGTCATTTAGAACGTAGAAAAATCATTTTCACACCCGTAGGAGTAGTAATACCTTAAATTCACTTTTTATTTTGCGCGTTCACGTTTATTTTACGTTTTAGTTACGTTTTTAGGTTTTAATTACGTGTTAGGCTTACGTGCTTTCTTATTTGTGCATTTTTATTTCTCGTAGTGTAATTGTAACTTAGGGTTCCCCATAAACCTCCTTCACATTCACTTCACGACTCACGATCACGAACTCACGAACTCCATTCAGCCTTCGTTGGGAAATACGACCCGGGGATACATATTTACCGGTGCTATCCTCGGAAGATATACTACTATATATAATATAATATATATCGTGTGTAATCACTTTTTGGCGCCGCTGCCGGGGAAGGCTTGAAAAGAGTGCGTCGATTCCATTCGTTGTTTTTGTGATTTGAAGATCCTTCCTCCCCGGAAGTTACTTATTTTCGTTATATTATAAAAATACAAAAATAGAATAAACAAAAACACTTTTCCTAAAGTGTTTTCATAAAATTTAAAAATAAAAAAAACATCCTCACTTTCGTTGAAAGTGTTGTAAACCGTGCCCAAATAACCAACAAAACAAATCGTGAAATTAGTCGTTACACGGATTACTTTGAGATTACAACCGAATAAACGTGGAATACGGAAGTCTTGACATTAAATTGCAGACTGAAGAGGGCAGGTTTTCAAGCATCTTCGGAGCACCTCGTCCTCCCGCATCGCCGCGCGTAATTCCAAGGGAAACGGTTACGGTTAACGTAGCGGTTACCAAAAATAAAATAAAAGTAGTTTTTGTTGTTGTTCCTCAAAGTTGTTTTTCGTTTCTTTTGATTTTCGTTTTCGTTTCGGTGTATGAACACCCGTTCTTCGTCTAACGACTTACTTTCTCCTCTTTTGAATCCCGAACGAATTATCCGTCAAAACAATCGTATTCCTTTCCCAACCGTTGAGGAAATGAATAATAACAGTCAAAATGTTGTACCCCCGCCGGTGGGTGGTGCACAACAAAACGGGATCCCTCCGGTGGGACCCCAACCGGTTTATGATTTACGTCCGATGGAAGAACAACTCCAATCACCCTTCCAAGGTGTTAGGAGGGCCATCGTGATTCCCGATATCACTGCAAACAATTTGAAATTAATCACAGGTTACTCAATCTTATCACGGGTATATCCTTTCACGGTTTTGATCACGAAGACCCTTACGTTCACATTAGGAATTTCACCGACATTGCTTAAACAATTAAGATCAATCAAGTTCCTTATGATGTGATTAAGATGAAATTGTTTCCCTTTTCGCTCAAAGGAGCCGCCCGTACTTGGCTAGAAAAAGGAACAACCGAACTCAATTCATACTTGGAATGATCTAGCTAACAAGTTCATCAATCATTTCTATCCTCCTTCCAAAACTTCTAATCTCCGAACTCAGATTTTCCGATTCCAACAAGGTTTTGATGAATCATTCAGTGAAGCGTGGGATAGATTTAAGGATTTGCTCGAAAAATGTCCTAATCACGGGTTTTCCGACTTGCATCAGATCGATACTTTCTATAATGGATTGAATCCCGCCAATCAAGATTCTCTCAATGCTGCTGCAGGTGGAAATCTGTTGTCTAGAAACACTCAAGAAGCTTTCACCATCATTGAAACAAAGCAAAAGTGAGGAGTTCTAGATGCAAAACCCAAGTCTCGAGTACTAATAGCAAACCTAATGACGATGTGATGAATGTTCTTACGACTCTTACCAAACAAATTGGTCTTCTTGTCAAAGAAAAAGAAAAACCGGCCCAACCCGTTCACGCTATTAACCCAAGTTGTGAGACTTGCGGTGGTCCCCATCCGTATTACAAGTGCCCAGCCGCCGGTGGCTACACTCAAGAGAACGTCTACGCCGCAAACACGGGAGGTAATGTTTACCCACCCCAAGGAGACCGTAATCTCCTCAGCTACCGTTCTAACAACTACCTTGGACCACCCGGTTTCAACAACCCGAACCCCAATGTGCTTAATAAGAATAATCAACCAAATCAGAATCAATCTAGGGTTAATCAGGGTTTTACTAATCAAAATCAGGGTAATTTCAATCAATCACAAAATCGGGATTTTCAAAATCAGGGAAATTTTCAAAATCAAGGCCCGAATCAAGGGAATTTTTATCAAAATCAAGGAAATTTTAATTATGGAAATCAAGGGAATTTTCAAGGAAATTATCAAAATGCTAACCAAGGGAATTTTAATCAGGGGAATTTTCAAAATTATGGGAATTTTAATCAAGGAAATAATGCTAATAAAGGAAATTTTGCTAATTATGGTCAAGGCTTTCAAAATAATCCGGGGCAAAACTTTTATCAAAATCAAAATGCTGCTCAAAATTCGTCGCCCACGGATGAGTTATTGAAACGTTTAGTTCTTGATGTTCAAAATCAACAAATGATCAATAAAAATCATGAAGATACAACAAGGATATTAATTAAGGAATTAACTAAAATCAAGAAGTCTTTAAATGATCGACCCTCGGGCTCGGGTACTTCTTCTACTCTTCCAAGCAATACGATCGCCAACCCGANCATCGCCCACGGATGAGTTATTGAAACGTTTAGTTCTTGATGTTCAAAATCAACAAATGATCAATAAAAATCATGAAGATACAACAAGGATATTAATTAAGGAATTAACTAAAATCAAGAAGTCTTTAAATGATCGACCCTCGGGCTCGGGTACTTCTTCTACTCTTCCAAGCAATACGATCGCCAACCCGAGGGGCGATGCTAAGGCGATCACGACTCGTAGTGGTGTTAAGTATGATGGACCCACGGCTCCGACTCCGACTCCCATTTCTTCTTCCATTCCTCCTAAGGTAGTTGACCGTGAAACCGAGGCGACAACGGATACGGAACTTCCTACCAACAACGGAAGGACCGAAGACATCCAACCTCCGGTTGTCCAACCATCTAAGCAAAAAGAGAAAGTCGTTTGTGATCAAGAAATTCCCATTAAGACCAAACTTCCTTATCCGTCTAGACTCACTAAACAAAAGCTCCGTGACAAAAATCAACAACAAATGGAGAAGTTTTATCAGATTTTCCAAGATATACATTTCGATATCAGTCTCGCGGATGCTATTCTTCTAATGCCAAAGTTTGCGTCTATGATTAAAAGCTTATTGACTAATAAAGACAAATTGTTTGAAATGACCAAAACGCCCTTGAACGAACATTGCTCGGCGGTCCTCCTTAAGAAGCTTCCCGAAAAGCTCGGAGACCCCGGCAAATTCTTGATCCCTTGCAATTTCCCAGGTATGGTTCAATGCTTCGCCCTGGCCGATCTTGGTGCTAGCATTAACCTTATGCCGTTATCCATCTGGAAGAAACTTTCACTTCCCGAGCACACCCCGACGCGCATGACTCTTGAGCTCGCGAATCGTTCTACTTCTCATCCTCTCGGTATAGCCGAAGACGTTTTCGTGAACGTTGGAAAGTTCCACTTCCCTGCCGATTTTGTGATTGTCGATTTCGATGCTGATCCACGGGTTCCTCTCATTCTCGGGAGAGGATTCCTAAGGACGGGCCGCGCGTTGATTGATGTTTACGATGAAGAGATTACCCTCCGAGTTGAAAATGAAGCCGTTACGTTTAATCTCGATCAAACCGCGAGATACTCCTCCAATTATGTATCGGTTAACCGAATTGATGTTATTGACGTTGCTTCTGAGGAGTATGTTAATACAAATATCGCCTAAAAACGTTATTTATATTTTAACGATCTTTGCTAAGTTTTGTTAATGACAAAGCACAAACTTTAGATTGTAATAAAAACATCACTTTAGTTTCTAAGTCATATAAAACTAGACTTTGCATTTCTATTTAAACATAAACATGGTTTTATATCTTTAAATGGAAACATCATGTCATGCATTCATGAATAGGTTATGT
>LBNU01034566.1:13844-30207 GCA_014162995.1 Artemisia annua
ATGGCATGATACCCGTACATATCTGGCGACATTGTCAGAATTGATTATATAGCGACATTGCTACAAGGATTGCCGATGACGACATTGTCATGGCTACATTATCACATTTACCATTTTATAGCGACATTGCTACAATTATCTTTGATTTTTGGCTCAAATATTACAATTGTTTACATAAACCAAATTATGTTTGGCGGTGGGTTGTAAACACGCAGGTTGCAAGTCTTGTTATGGCTGAGACTTGGAACTGGGTGGATTTACAATGCCTTCGCTGGGAAATCTTCATCCTAATGCAATTCATTTTCATTAAACTCTATGAACTCACCAACCTCGTGTTGACGTTTTAGCATGTATTTTTAGGTATTAAGCAATGGCACGCTACTGGAGGTTTTGGCAGGGCATGGCATGGTCATAGAAGACTCTGATGTTCATTTGGGGACCGTTTTAACTATTTTAAGGGCCTATTTCCGCACTACTTTTAACAATGTAAATTCAACGCTTTTGTTAAACAATTTTTATTCTAAATGAATGAGATGAAAACCGTTCTTTGTACTTGTGTTGTGATACCAATTGAGTTACACCCCAGCGACATGTAAGCTTCCGCTGGACCCGATTTTGGGGGTGCAACAGTTAGGTTTCATTAGATCTAAGCAAACACAAGAAGAATTTAGCCTAGCATGTTAATTAAAAGACAAGTAAAAGAGATAATCAACCAACACATAGACATATTGATTGAATTGAAGTGAAGACTTATATTTAATTAAGCATGAGGGTTCCAAGGGTTGGAAACCTTAAAAAGTACAGAAAATTCGTCTAGGGTTTGGTGCCAAAAGTTCTCCACAAAGTTCCACCCTAATGAATGAAAAATAGAATACTATATATAGACTTTTACACTCTGACGGCGTCAGGTTATAGGGTCTGACGCCGTCAGCCCGCCGCCATAAGGTTTCTCGGATGGCCTAGATCCATTTCTGACGCCGTCACCCTTTAATTTCTTCTGGGCCGTCACTCTTTAAATTATAACCTGACGGCCTACCACCAATAACACCTGACGGCGTCAGGTGTAAAGTGCCAAATTCTTTCTTGCCCGTCATTTGAAAATTGGTTTTCACTCCTTTGTCAACGTTTGCTGACGGCGTCACGTTGTGACTCTGACGCCGTCAGGTAGTAATTCCAGCTTCTTTTGAGACTTTGTTGTTTTCTTCACTTTAATGCTCCAAAAACGTCCAAATATGCATGTTTTCCAGAATTCCTCTCAAAAGTACCTAAAATGACAAAAGGAACGATTTAGGGCAATATTTGATCACATTTACACGAATTAGGGCTTAAATGACCCCCTAAAAGCGTAACACTTTTCGNNTTTTCGGGAAGCTTCTTTAACAAAACTGCTGAACAGTTCTCGTTAAGCGGAGTTTTCGCCATCTCAGACAACTTTTCCTTGTTACTTAACAAGTGTTTGAGTGTGGATGCAAACTTGGGCATCAGAAGGATAGCATCCGAGAAGCTTATGTCAAAGTGTAATTCTTGGAAAATTTGAAAGAATTTATCCATTTGATGACTTGCTTTTTCTCGGAGATTTTGTTCATTCAAACGTGATGGGTAAGGAATAGAAGTTTTGGATTTAGGGTCCTCAGCCGGAGTTATTGGAGGTTCAAAGACAACTCCCGGCTTAGGTTTTGTTTTTGGGACAACCTGAGGGTGGACGTGTGTGGTACTTTGTGGGCTTGTAACTTGCACTTTGTTCTTTGTCGCCTCAGGATCACGTTCCACTACCTTTGGAAGAGAGGAAGAAGGGGTAGTAGGAATCGCGGGTTCATCATATGAAGCACCACTCCTGGTTGTGATCGCCTTAGCATCGCCCCTCGGGTTAGCGATCGTGTTGCTCGGAAGTTGTCCTGAGCCCGAGGGTCGATCATTTAAAGACTTCTTGATCTCAGAAATCTGGCTGACCAATAACCGATTCATCTCCTCTTGGGATTTCATTAATTGTTTCAACAACTCATTAGATGACGGTCCGGTAGGAACAATAGCTTGAGTTTGAGTAGGAAAATTTTGACCTCGGTTGTTTGGACCTTGGTTTTGAAAATTTCCTTGATTTTGATTATGTCCATGAAAATTCCCTTGGTTAGAATGACCCTGACCTTGGTTCCGGTTATAGTTTCCTTGGTTTTGGAAACCTTGATTTTGGAAACCTTGGTTCTGATTGTGGTAACCATGACCTTGATTGAAATTACCTTGGTTTTGATAACCTTGGTTCATTCGGTTTTGGTTTTGGAAATTTTGGTTACGGTTTTGAACATTTTGATTTTGATTAAAACCGGGAGGTCCAGGGTAGTGGTTGGGACGATAGTTCGGGTCCATTGGCGGATAAAATTGGTTACTTCCATGATTGGAAGGACCAGCTATCGCATTAGCTTCAAAAGGGTTACCATCGGTGGCCATACAATTGTAATATGCGTGAGGGCCACCACATGTAACACAGACTTCCACCTTTTTAACTTCAGCAGGAGAAGAAGTTTGCGGAAAAGAGACTTTCTTTTGGTTAGAGAGAACCAAAGCTTGAATGGCTTCCGTGAGTTTGTCAATCTTAGCATCGGTGCTAGATTGACTCATCGGCGATGAGGAAGAAGGACCAACACTCACTTGGGAAACAACCGGCTTGCTTCGTGTAGTGCGGACCTTAGATTTGTTCTCGATGATCGCTAAAGCTTCTTTCATTGTTTTACTCAGGAAATTACCTCCCGCGGAGGCATTAAGAGAATCCTGATCAGCTTGGCTCACACCATTGTAGAAAGTATCAAGTTGCATCAACTCGGAAAAACCATGGTGAGGACATTTGCGAAGAAATTCCTTAAAACGATCCCACGACTCACTAAATGATTCATCAAATTTCTGAGTGAACTTGATGATCTCATTTTTGAGACTCGTGGTCTTGGAAGGAGGATAGAATTCATTCACAAATTTCTTTACCAAATCCTCCCATGTTTCGATAGAACGAGGGGGTTGTTTTTCAAGCCAAATCCGGGCTTGTCCCTCGAGGGAGAATGGGAAGAGAAGAAGTTTGATTGCCTTAGATGGGACATTCTTGTATTTGATGGTAGATGTGATCTTGTTAAACCATCGAATATGAGCATGAGGATCGTCCCGCTCAAAACCAAAAAATTGACTCTGGGTCACAAGATTCAGTAACCCGGTCTTGAGCTCAAAACTATCAGCCACGATGGCTGGAACAACAATGGCATCTCCGTAACCCTCGATGGATGCTTGGAGAAGCTCACTCATAGGAAGATCTGCCATGACGACAGAAGTGGTAGAAACAGTACGAATCTCGGATTCGATTGCGGGTGCAGAACGTCTACGTCGTCTTCGAGGTATTTTAACAAGCTCACGAAATGGGCTCGCAGACCTAGAAGAACGAGTGCGCATGCACTAGAAAAACAAAACCAATGCGTAGAGAAAACTTGAAATCTCTTTATTTATTTATCTTTTTCTTTTGTTTTCTTTTCTTTTTGTTAACCGGTACACTAATCGAAACCTTTTTGCTTTAAAAGCTAATCGAGTAACAATTGACTCACGATCATTTTTCTGTTGTTGTTATTTAGGAATGGTTTACAACCGCCCTCCTTCAACGGAAGACGGAGGATGTATATTATTTTTTTGGTATTTTTGTTGAATACTTGGTGACAAGTATTCCTTTTTCTTTTTCTTATATATATATATTAGAAACAAAGAGAAAATATTTTTGTGTTTTTTATGTTTTTGAAAGATGAAAATACGATATATATATACGGTAAATATACAAAGTATAGATGATATACACAAGTTGTGTTTCAAAAAACACGATGCTGCAAGACGTTTAAGACACGCGACACGCCTCCCCGGCAGAGGCGCCAAATTTTGATTGGCCCTAAACAGTCAATTAAAGTCAACCAAGGATTTGGTCAACAAAAGTCAAACTATAAAAGGCACAATGATAAAATTACCAAACTATTTTCTAAAAATTCTATATGATTTATAAAACCTAGAAAAATTATAAAAAAGTTCTAGAGATTAAAATTAAACAGTAATGGATTTTCTTTTTGGTTTTTTCAATTAAAACTAAATTAACAAATATTAATTATTATAAATACTAAATAAAATGATAAAATTCTAAGAAAATTACTAGAAATACTTTAATATAAAAGAAAATTAAGAAAAATATAAAAATGCAAATTACTTAATAAAAAACTAAAAAGGAAAATTAAAAAGATAAATAAAATTAAATAGAAACTATCACTTAATTTTAAATTGGATTTTTCTGATTTTTACTATTTTATAACTAAAAACAAACAACTTTTACAAAAACAAAACCTTTGGGAATCACAGATAAGCACTACAAGTGCTTATTGCCTTGACATTTGACTTTGGTCAAACTGCCAAGCTATAAGCTTCAAATAAGCTAGCTATCGGTCCACAATGGTAAATTCCAATGAAAACAAGTTAAATGAATGGAACTAAGCTAAAACAAACCAAATAAAACCCCTGAATAAGCAATTAAGCTCAAATAAGCAATTTGAATTCTTACTTGAGCACTGAAAATGGGACAAAGTATAGGGGAGATTTCAAGTGGGGTCCACAGAGCTAGAAACTCAAACAAAGGGTGAATTGAGTAGTCAGCTAGGTGGTGAGCTTATAGAACCAAAGATCACTTTTTGGAACCCACTGAGAAGCTCAAAAAGAGCTTGTGAAAAAGGCCTCAAGTGACTGAATACTCAGTCACTGAGAGAAATGGGACAAGCTAGAGGCTGCTTGCAGCCCTAGCAAATAAGCTTGAAAAAGCTTGAAGTTAATTGGAACTAGAAATTTGGTTGCTTAGCTTCACAAAAAGCTAAGTTACACAAGCTGAAGCTCAAAGGAGAGCTTATGATGAACTTGTGAAATGGACCCCCTACACTGGTTTGCCAGTGTAGTGAATTTGTTTCATTTTAACAAGTGGACCAAATAAGCAAGTGTAAAAAGCACTCAATGAGATAAAAAGCATTCACACAACAAGTTAAGCATGCAAACTTCACAATTCAACCAAATTATCACTAAATGGTCAACTATTAGAACCTTTGCAAGCTTGTGAACTTTACCAAAAAACTTGTGCACAGGGCACCATTTAAAAAAAACAGCTTAAGTGGTGAGCAATTTTAAGCAGTTTAACAAGCTCACAAAAAATCAAGAAAATTAATGTAGCAAGTTCACCAGCCAAATATTGATATTCCAAAAGCACTAAATCAAATTCCTAAAATTAAGACCTACAGAGAATTCTAAAATTTATTCAAAAAGTTTTTCTTGTGAACTTTTGACTTTTTGATTTCTAAGAGAGATTTGACTTTTATGAGATTTGATCTACTCTAGATTACTGAAAATGATGTTTTAAGATGAAATGAAGCTAATTTAAGCTATTCTAACTATTTATGCAACTATCTAAGTGATTATGCAATGCCAAAATCCCAACAGTGAAACTGAACAAGATTCTAAAATTGATTTTGACTTTTGATCAAAAGGCACCTGGTTTTTAACGTTTGACTAACTTATTTTAACCTAAAGTGACATGTTGAGATTATATGTAACCACTGAAACAAACTGTAACCCACATAAAACTGCAAATCCAAACACCCCTTTATATATGACTTATTTTGATTTTCAAAGCATTTGGAGATTTTGATCCATGAAATCATAAACTGAGCTTATATACAGGTCTAAGAAATTAATTTGGGCATGAAATCTCATTCATTAACAACTTAAACCTAAGAATCACTACTAAGCAATAAATGACAATTAAGTAGAACTAATGAAAAACTGTGAGACAAATGACAAAACTGAATCAAATAAGCTACCAGTCTCCTAAATACACTGAATAAGCAAAGATTATACCAAGATAAGCAATGTTAAGCAATCCTACAGTACTTTGCCAAAAATATGAAAGATAAGCTTACAAGTGTTCTGTGTACATCCAAACCAAGAACCAAGAACAAATCTATCCTAACACCTCCCCTGAGGTACTACACCCAATTTCCAAAGCTTCCCTTCTCCAATTCACTTCTGAGCCCAGAAATCAAATCCATTCTTGCACAGTTGACTTTGTTTAACCATTTTTGTATTTGTGATTTTTTTTTGCTAAACTGAGTTTTAGTGTAACTAGAAGCTTTTACAAGCTTCCTGGGAGCTTAGGTGTCCTATTTGAGTCCACAGTACAATCAAACTAGCATTTAACCATAATCGAGATTTTAAACGAAAAATGGTACAAAGTGAAATTCAACTGAAATATTGAAATTAATAACTTAGAAAGATTCAAATTACAAAGATAAAACTTAGGGCAAAATCTTTAATAATGCATCATATTTGCCACAAATGTGACTTTCGTGTACTGAACAAAAAACTTTCCTTATATGGATATTAAACTTTCATTTTTTGGTCTTTTTGATGTACTTTTGGACATTTTTGCCCCTGAATTTTTAAAAATTTGAGGGGCAAAAACGTCCAAAAGTACATTAAAAAGACCAAAAAATGAAAATTTAATACTCATATAAGGAAAGTTTTTTTTTCAGTACTCGAAAGTCACATTTGTGGCAAGTATAGTACATTAATAAAGATTTTGCCCTAAAACTTAAACAACTGATGGAAAGCTTAAAAATTACAATAACGTTTATAAAAATTGCTACTTGACTAATTTTTTTCTATAAGTACTACTAGCTCCTTCTCCACTCTTTTTCTTCTCTTAATATAGCCTCTCTTGACTTCCTTGCACCTCCTGGAATAAATCCCACCCATTGGATTGGGTGGAATTGATCTCAGCCTTTGGATTCGTTTTTGGCGCCAAAAGTTTATATAAGCCAAGATGGGTAGGTTTAGTTTGGTGAGGGAATTAAATGCTTGGGATGTACTGTGGGGAACAAGGAAGAAGGGTTGGAGGCTATGGAGGATGGGGGTGGCCATGTGGAGAGGGTATAGTACCCTGGTTTTAGGGGAAGATGTTGGGAGGGAAGGTGAAGTCAAAAAGGGGGTTTGACCGGGTGGAAATAAAACGGGGGTTTATTATTAAGAGTTTGGGTCGTGGGATTTATCAAAGGAAATTGGGCCAGGGATGGTGAAATGGGCCAGGGGAATGGGATAGGGCTTGTGGGGTTGTTTTTGGACTGGATTTGGTTTATAAGTTTACCAAAGGGCCGTTTGGTTTTGGTATTAACACAAGGACCATTTATGCAATTGTTCCAAACTTGAGGGCTAAAACTGAAATTATCCCCAAGGTATTACAAGGACCACTTTTGCCAACTTAGAAAACCAAAGGACCAAAAATTCCACTTTTGCACTTTTAAAACCCCAAGGACCATTTCTGTAATTTTCCCAAAGTTCAGGGACCAAAATTGCCAGTTTTCCAAATTTGCATTCAAGGACCTATTTTGATAACTTAAAATATTCCAGGGACCTTGAATGATAAAATTCCACGTTTTTGAATTCTAGGGACTAGTTTTGCCAATTTTTGAAAGTTGGGGGACTGAAACTGCCAATTATGCAAACTTTGTTCGTTTTTCATTTTTTTTTAAACATTTTGCATTTAAGACACATAAAACACGATCCTTGGGTATTTTCATCATTTTGATGCATTTTTGCGTGTTTTCAGATGTTTTGCGTTTCAGATTTGACCAAAAATGATGAGTGTTTGAGCACTCATCAAAAAACTAGAGCTTACTTCCTGGAATTCCTGCAAAAATTCATTATGACTTGATACAAGCATTTGACTCTAACAAATACTAATATGTATGTTAATTTACATTGTTATGATTCATGTTCATTCGTTCTTATAAACCGATTTAGATTTCCCTACACTTAGCTTTTGCAAAATACCTTTATATATAGTTAAGACGAAGTTAAAAACAAAATAAAGCATTTTCACAAGTTAGTTTGAAGCATGAATCAATAACAAGAAAAATAACTTACATACGGAAACAAATAAAATCAAACAAACAAAAAAATAAACACACAAAGCTTGGGTTGCCTCCCAAGAAGCGCTTGTTTTTGTTCGAGTCACGAGCCTGACTCTACCCTTATTTAACGGATAAAGGGGAGGTTTTCCCAACACTTAAGATTAAGTGCGGGTGGTAGTAGCGATACACACCATCTCGGTGGAGGTATGCCTCATGAGGAAAGAGTGGTGGATGAATTATATACTCAAAGGGGTGTGCTCCATTCATCATAACCTTACCTAGTTCACTTTGGTCAATGGGTGAATTAAAGTTTTCTCCTAAAAAGGGATCATCTTCTATCAACTTCGAGAGACTCCTAGTTGGGAATCCATCTTGACCTAGTAAACCCGGTTTAAACCCATAATGTTTCTTGTGATCAATTATGAATGGGTGATATAAGTGTGTAAGGTCATGGTTGACTCCTATATTGGCTTCCATTCCACATGGTTTAGAGTCTACTACCTTCATCGTAAAACTACTCGTACTATATGGTTTGATGGGTGGATCGGGACCTATTTCAATTCCTAAATTTTCATCCAAGGATGGAAGATTAGGTAACGGTTTTGGTTGAGGCTCCGGTTCATCAAAACTAGGAACTTCCATAGAACTAAAAGAAAGGTCATTACCACAAGTATTCGAACCCATTTCTTCTAGTTGTGTTTGGTCCAAGGGTTTAACCTCTATTGGGGTTCCTATAGTCTCTTCTACTTCTTCCGAGTAGGTCACGGGTGGTGTGTGTGCCTCCAATGATGGTAGGACTTGTGGGGTATTTGGTGGGCTTGGGTTATTAACCTCATCACTCCTCGTGTCGAGATCACCTATATTCTCATCATGTGTTTTAGTAGAACCTAACCCTAACATTTTCCCAAGTATCTCAAGAGCTTCTCTAGGCATCTCAACTTCTATATCCGAATCATAAGGATCATGACTGCTATATTCAAATTGCCCAAAAGATTCATCATCTGTTTCTTGAGATTCATCGTCATCGATCATAGATAACTTAAAATATTCCAGGGACCTTGAATGATAAAATTCCACGTTTTTGAATTCTAGGGACTAGTTTTGCCAATTTTTGAAAGTTGGGGGACTGAAACTGCCAATTATGCAAACTTTGTTCGTTTTTCATTTGTTTTTAAACATTTTGCATTTGAGACACATAAAACACGATCCTTGGGTATTTTCATCATTTTGATGCATTTTTGCGTGTTTTCAGATGTTTTGCGTTTCAGATTTGACCAAAAATGATGAGTGTTTGAGCACTCATCAATCCCCCACACTAAACTATTGCTAGTCCCTAGCAATATCTTATGAATACTTGATGGATTTTAAGTCTCTTTACCAAAAGCCATCACTTCTGGAGTAGCCGAATGTTTAAGTTCAAGTAAGAACCATGGTACACCGATAACCATGTGATTTTGAGCAAATCACCAGCTTTCAACGGGTTTGATTAGTCTTTACCAGAAGTCGTTTGCTTCTGGACTAGCCAACTCTTAGATAAAACATAGTTACTATCTTTGGTGAGCTGATTACCAATTATGGTTTTCCAACTGCCTTTACCACAAGCCATAATCTTGCGGGCTAGCCGACTCTTCACTAATTAAAGATATGGTGAGTCGAGTACCATACAATTTTGGGCAAATTGCAAGCCGTAAACGGATTTGATGTATCTTTACCAAGAGCCGTTTGCTCCTGGATTAGCCAATCCTTTTGTCGGTTAGACATGGCGGACTGATAACCACAAAAATTTTGAAATAGAGTGAAAAATTTTTGAAAAATTTTGGCAAAAAACGGGGGTACTAGATGATATAATGTGATAAAATTCGCTAGAATTTCCCCCCCACACTTAGAATTGAATATTGTCCTCAATATTCAAAGTCCCGGCTATTATGCCGATTCTTCGAACAGAAAGCAAGACAATATTCTAAGCTAACTGCGGAAATACTATTTTTCACTTTATTTATATGATACATATAAACACACTTGCTTTAGAAAGTAGAAAGAAGTCAGAAATATGGGTGAAAACCCATATGTTTTGCTATTGTTTTTGTTCACCGAGTCGCTAGCTTGACTCGATCCCCGAATTCAATTGTCCTTGGGGAAAGTTTGGAGATCCGGGACAACCATGGATGGTATGTCCTCTCCAAAGTAATGCTTCAACCGATGACCATTCACTTTGAAATTTGGCCCGTCATTTTGAGATAATTCGACGGTGCCATATGGATAAACTTTTGCAATGGTGAATGGTCCGGTCCAACGGGTTTTTAATTTACCCGAAAAGATCTTTAATCTTGAGTTAAAAAGAAGGACTCGATCACCAATGTTGAAAACGCGGTTTTTGATCTTTGAGTCATGGAGCTTCTTTGTTTTTTCCTTGTAGATTAAAGAGTTTTCATAGGCCTGATCACGAAGTTCATTCATTTGAACTTTTCGATGATCGCCCGCAGTTTGGAGGTCAAAATTGGCATGCTTGAGGGCCCAATAGGCTTTATGCTCAAGCTCAATCGGCAGATGGCACGCTTTCCCGTACACAAGCTTGTAAGGCGTACACCCGATGGGTGTTTTGTAAGCCGTACGGAAAGCCCAGAGTGCATCATCTAATTTATCCGACCACGATGCACGATTTTCACCAACCGTTCTTTCCAAAATTCTTTTAATTCCACGATTGGAAACTTCAACTTGCCCACTTGTCTGAGGGTGGTACGCAGTGGAGAGACGGTGAGTTACACCAAACTTTTGCATGACTTTGTCGAATTTGACATTGCAAAAATGCGTACCACGATCACTAATTATAGCACGTGGGGTTCCGAATCNACCACGATGCACGATTTTCACCAACCGTTCTTTCCAAAATTCTTTTAATTCCACGATTGGAAACTTCAACTTGCCCACTTGTCTGAGGGTGGTACGCAGTGGAGAGACGGTGAGTTACACCAAACTTTTGCATGACTTTGTCGAATTTGACATTGCAAAAATGCGTACCACGATCACTAATTATAGCACGTGGGGTTCCGAATCGGGCAAAAAGAGCTTTCAAGAATTTTACAAAAACTCGGGCATCATTTGTGGGTAAAGCTTTCGCCTCAACCCATTTTGACAAATAGTCAACAGCCACGAGTATATACTTGTTTCCATGAGATGAAGGAAATGGCCCCATAAAATCGATGCACAATACGTCAAAGATTTCACAAACTTGAATTGCATTCTGTGGCATTTCATTCTTTTGTGAAATATTCCCGTGACGTTGACAAGCGTCACAGGACCTGACTAACTCTTGGGCATCCTTATAAATTGTGGGCCAGTAGAAACCGGAATCAAACACCTTTTTGGCGGTGTAGTTAGGATTATGGTGGCCCCCCGTGGCAGTAACGATAATGTTAAATCGCTATCCAAATTACATTTTTTATTCTATATATATAACATTTCACAAGGACTTCTTCGTCCTTAAGTAATCGAAACCCATTCGTCCATGAATAAAAAAACCTTTAGTAAAATATTATTTTCTGGGATAAGCCCATTGCGAGGAGCCCAAATTTTTTACGTTCAGCCCTAGACTGTGTGTTATTCGGCCAAACAAAGTGACCGGATTATCTGTTTAGTATACGTTTTGGATAGAGCCATAAAGGATTGTTGTTTTATCTTCTCAGCTTCCACACACACCCAGAAGTATCCACAGTTCCACACACACATACACCGACTCAAATAAAATATAGAAACNGAAGGTGGTAACATCCTTGATCCCAACAACCTAATTCAACCAAACCACCCACCACAACCAAACCAACCTCCTAGACCTCGCACCTTAGGAGAGTATTCCCGACCTAGCCACCTTGGCTATCGAAACACCATTGAGCTTACTCAAGGAGCCAATGTCACTCCCTTGCGATCCGACACCATCCGGTTGGTGCAAAGCGGATGCGCATTCCATGGACTTCGTTCCGAAGATCCAAACCAACATCTCAAGGATTTCCTCAAAATCGTAGATTCCAAAGACCTTGATGTTGCAACTCGAGAGATGACCCGATTGCGTCTCTTCCAATTCTCTCTACGGGACCAAGCTAGTCAATGGCTTGAGCGACTTCCCACAGGATCCATCACCTCTTGGGATGATCTCACAACTCGTTTCCTTGCTCAAATTTTCCCACCGGGGAGAACTACCAAGCTAAGGAATGATATCTTGGCGTTCCAACAACGCCAAGGCGAAACCCTCTACGAGGCATGGACTCGATTCAAGGACTTACTCCAAAAAGTCCCTCATCATGGCATAGACCTTTGGCTCCAAGTCCAAATCTTCTATGACCACATCAATATCCACACGAGGCAAACCATTGACCAAGCGGCCGGTTGCAAGCTACGTGATCTAAGTGCGGAACAATCATGGGTCTCCTAGAAGACCTTGCTCTATATGACAATGAAAGTTGGAATGATCCCCGTGATTTGAATCAAGGCAATATCTTTGCCTTCGAATTATTCAAGCACTTCCGACCGTAGGATCATAGAACTTGAAGACCAAGTCAAGTTTCTCATGAAATCCTACGAAGCTCCTAAACCTTCAAGCCAAGTAAACAAAATCACCTCTTCGTGCGAATTATGCAGTGGTCCCCACGATACTTATAACTGCATGGAACTTCCCAAAGAAGCCTTCAAAGTATTCGCCTCCTCCCGCATCAACAAGACGAGNAGGATCATAGAACTTGAAGACCAAGTCAAGTTTCTCATGAAATCCTACGAAGCTCCTAAACCTTCAAGCCAAGTAAACAAAATCACCTCTTCGTGCGAATTATGCAGTGGTCCCCACGATACTTATAACTGCATGGAACTTCCCAAAGAAGCCTTCAAAGTATTCGCCTCCTCCCGCATCAACAAGACGAGGGAGAAGTGGTCCATCGCCAACCAAGAGCCTAAGAAACCAAACGGGTATTATGAGGCATGGAAAAATAAACCGAATTTCAGTTGGGGACAAACTCGCAGCGTGTCATTCAATGACTCCCCTCCGCTTACGTGGTCTGAGTACCATCCTCCTCTAAGTGCACCAGAGCAAGAACCTGAGGAGATCCTACGGAAATTTATCCTATCACAAGATATGAGACTCATGAGACTCGAAACTCAATTCAGGCAACAGCAGGACGACATGAATAACAAGGTTGGTAACCTGGTTGACATGATAAAAGGCCGCCTTGTTGAAATAACACGAGTCGAGGGAGTCAAGTCTGCCACCATCCTCAGTCCACCGGCTTCACCAGTGAAAATTAAGAGCCCCAGCAAGCTCTTCAAGCACATCTCACCGGATAAAAAAGAAATTACGAAACCCTCCCCCTCAGTCACACCAACCCACTTCATAAACACCATCCCCAAAATGCATTCACACAAACCNTCAAGTCTGCCACCATCCTCAGTCCACCGGCTTCACCAGTGAAAATTAAGAGCCCCAGCAAGCTCTTCAAGCACATCTCACCGGATAAAAAAGAAATTACGAAACCCTCCCCCTCAGTCACACCAACCCACTTCATAAACACCATCCCCAAAATGCATTCACACAAACCCGATGAAGAGCAAAAATCAATCAGGAATGTGGAAGGTAGGATCGAGAAACCCGACAACCCTTCAGAACCACTAGAGAACCCCACCCCCAGAGGGACGAGCGATGAGGAGGATTCCAAAAAGGAATCTAAGGAGTCCCGAGAGTCTTCTGAATCGTGCAATAACCACCTTTTAGAGGAACTAGATAGGAGCACAACAGAATTACGCAGCGGACGAAAATCAGGGAGTGGTTCCAATACCTTCAAGATATCTTGCACCGCTAGGGGAAAGCTAATAAAGGACACCTACATAAACCCCAATTCCCCAGCCAATGCTATATCTCTTTCCCTATACAACGAAATATCCAACAGACGAGTCGCTTGCGAAGGGTCTACTATTGTTGGGACAGTTAGAAAGGTGCCGCTGGTAATTGGAAAGTTCCCTTTCAGTACCAACCTAACCGTGATCAACGACAAAAGCACAATAACCAACCCACCCCTAGCTAACCTCATTCTAGGAAAACCATTCATCGAGACAACCGAGGTGAAACTTGATGAAAAGATAGTACTGCATTGTTCACAGATGGTGTTAGGACGGTAATCTTTCGTGACGGTAATGAGGAGGTGTATGAATATCAATCGTTGGAAAACTGCAATACATGGGGGTTGCAAGGCAGAAGGCCTGGTAGGATAAAAAGAGGCGATTCCACTAACCTCAAGATATCTTGTATGATCGGCCGCAAACACTTTCATAATGTTTACATTAACACACGTTTACACAAAAATGTGATGTCTCTGTTCCATTATAACTGTATTTTTAAAAGAGGAATGATCTACAAGGGGAAGGAGGTTGTAGGTATCGACGAAGGTGTACAGGTGTTTGTCGGAAACATGACATTCACTATGAGCTTCACAATAGTCGATAATATAGAAGAATACATCGACCCCAGGTTGTCGCAAATTGTTTTTGGGATACCCTTCTGCGAAGTCACAAATTTGGTGGTAGACGAGCCAAATGGAATCATGACCTTCACTGACGGGGTTAGAATAATCTCATACCAAACTCCATATAAGATGAAAGACTTTAAGGAAATTGATCCTGGGGGACTCGATAATGTGGACTCACAAGTCGTGCTATGTGATGAAGATGTAAGGAGAGGGTGTAGTAGCATTTCTGACTTATCATGCGGATTCTTTAAGGATGTTAGTAGGCTGAGTTTTAGATACCAAGAAAACCCTTTCGATTTCGAAGACCCAAAGTACCTCCGCTACAATAGCGATTCTGATAGGGATTCAAAGGATGACTTAGGAACCGAGACCAACGAAGAAGTCACGTAACGTACGGTGACTTTGAGTCTAGCTACAAGACTCGTTAATAAAGAAAAGCGCTTCTTGGGAGGCAACCCATATTTTGTGTGTTTTTGTGTGTTTATTTGATTTTATTTGTTTCCGTATGTAAGTTATATTTCTTGTTATTGATTCATGCTTCAAACCAAATTGTGAAAATGCTTTATTTTGTTTTTAACTTCGTCTTAACTACATATAAAGGTATTTTGCAAAAGCTAAGTGTAAGGGAAATCTAAATCGGTTTATACAGAACGAATGGACATGAATCATAACAATGAAATTAGCATACATATTAGCACTTGTTTGAGTCAAATGCTTGTATCGAGTCATAATGAATTTTTGCAGGAATTCCAAGAAGTAAGATCTAGTTTTTCCAGAATTTTTCCCGGAAACTTAACATGAGAATTCTGTCAGAACTTTTTGACGGCGTCAGGATTAACACCTGACGGCGTCAGGTTAAAATTTTCTGCAATTTTTGAAAGTTTTGTATTTTTCCAGAAACCTAAAAAGTTTTGTCAATTCTTTAACTTATAATCTCCAGGAATTCTGCAAAAATATTCATGCCACAAGCATTATATCTTATTATGTAGATTTTACCGCCGATTTTACGCGAGGTTGGCCTTTATCTTTTTCAGATTAACAGGTTATTTTGGACAAGAAGACGTTTATTATTTCGGAAGGGAAGCTTTGAACGTTCGTCTATCTTGAAAGAAGATCTAACCATGTTACATCATTATCCACAACAAACGATTCAGGGGAGTATTTGATTTCATTCTTTCATCTTATTTACTTTTACGTCCTTTATTTGAACATTGGGGACAATGTTCGGTTTAAGTGTAAGGGGGTAAATGAAAGCACCGTTGAGAATATACTTATGCTTGATGTTTTGCTTTGTTTGATAGTAAATTTGTAATAAAACCAAGAGAAATGTTTGTTAGGGCAATTTTAGCGCCAATTTAAATTTTTTTACAACATTTAAAAGTGAAACCTTGATCTTAATGAGCCTCTCATGGATAGGAAATTATATGACTAGCACAAAACCGTACCACTAAAAAATTTTCCACTCCAAATATGTGAGGTTCGCCCCTAGAATTGGTAGGAAAAACATCCATCTTTGGTGCTATGATGTGAATACCGGTAGTATTTAGATTCTAGAACTTGCGTTTGGACCATCTCAAATCCACAAGTGAGACTACATTCGTGTAGTTAAGATTTACTACATTGATGCGTGGTTTTGTGACCTTACAACAGGTTTTACCTCTCGAGGGATCTCAAGAGGCTTACAACCCCACCAGGCAGTGTACCTGACCGATGTAGTATAGGATAGTGGTAAGTACGGGGGGGATTGATCGTTCTCTCACAGGGAATAGTGTTCGTTAGGATAGAAAAGCTACTCTAATAGGTCTAAAGGTGGAAGGAAGATTCTTTTTATATTTTTATATTTTTTAGAAAGCAATTAAAATCTCGGTTTTTGGAAGAAGGGCGGAATTAGTTGTTAATCAACTAACC
>LBNU01034566.1:34579-45209 GCA_014162995.1 Artemisia annua
GTTTATCATTAAATCCCGACTCTCACTTCCCGAGCCCATATTTGTTATCAAAAATCCTCAACACGCGTTTATACGTACGCCATCATTTTTAAATAGGTTTTCCATAAGACGTGACTATAAATACGCCTCTATTTATTTCGCGTAATAAAACTTTACATATATCGTATTATTAGGTTTCCTAGTGCCAGAGTCGAAGTAGTGCCTAACTTACGCCATAGAAATGGTCTAACGACAAATATTCCACATAGACAATCACCAATTCGCATAATTTCTGAAAACCGTTTCAATAAAATTAACGATTCGTTTTAAATTATAAATTGTAGTTCAAATCAGGTTCTCAAATTTGCCAGTTGTCACATCCTCCCAGCCTCAGAAGAAACCCGTCCCGGGTTTCACTTAAAGTCACCCATCAAGATCGAATAAAGATAAAAATAGATTCACTGAATTTCATCCTCACATTCACAACGTGAGTGGAGGGCTATCTCGAAATTTTCAACAAGCTCAAACACAACGACATGACTTGGCTTAGATTGCCAGATTTTTCACGAATAAGATTTCAACGAGCTCCTCAAAGGAGGTTGACGTTCGTCATCATGGAACAGAAAATCTTCGGATTCGCAGTGGCAATCTCTGCCGAAAGTGTCTTTCCAGATTATTCTTCACGACTCTTGCGGGCTTTGTCAAGTCCCGATGCAAGAACGAGTGTCACAAATTCAAATTCCAACGAGAATTCTTTAGCGAGACAGAAAAGCAGAGATTAAATTTCTCACGTTTACTCAACGTATTCCACTATCTCCAGGTGATACCTTAATAATCTTATTTCCCTACCTTTGGGATCTTAATATTCATTTCAACGGTCTCACGAATGAAAGTCAATATGGCGAACTTACTGTCTCCAATTCCGGTTCAACGAGAGTTATGTCGACAGATTCGACCATAACGAGTCCTGAACGGTATAATCTTGACGCCAGGTCGTTTTCATCAACTTAGGAAAGTTTGGGGAGAGTCGGATGTCTCTCCCAGCCTCTTCTCAAAGTTACAACATTAGCTCGAAGCTTGATCTTTGACATACAACGTTTCTCTTACTTTGACCATTGGTTTGGGGAGGTTATGTATCGTTCCTATTACGACCCGTCCCCAAGGTCATCCGTAGAGATCTCCAGAAACTCAGCATATTTATCGCAATCCACTATCGAGTAACCTATNGGGAGAGTCGGATGTCTCTCCCAGCCTCTTCTCAAAGTTACAACATTAGCTCGAAGCTTGATCTTTGACATACAACGTTTCTCTTACTTTGACCATTGGTTTGGGGAGGTTATGTATCGTTCCTATTACGACCCGTCCCCAAGGTCATCCGTAGAGATCTCCAGAAACTCAGCATATTTATCGCAATCCACTATCGAGTAACCTATTTCGATGGAATAAGCCTTCCCCATCTTCGAGCAAAATCACCGAAACCTTAAACTACGCAACAACTTGATTTTAGCTTAATCTCGCAACTCATCAAACAAGAACTGTCACGAGATTAGACCGTGTATCAAGTTGTTGAGAAAAAGAATTTAACGTCTTGATGATTTGGCTCAATTTAGGAATTGCTTAAAACAACCGAATAGGTAACTACAGCTAAAAGTTCCGTGTTCACCAAGCGGTTTCAATGTGCATACCTTCTGCTCGACTAAGAGCGTTGGCAATAACGTCATCTTTTCCCAGATAATAGCAAATGTTGTAATCACCAGGCAGTTCTATTTAGCGGGTCTACCTTAACGGTCCGCTCTTTTTGATCTAGAACATATCGTAACCCATATGGTTAGTGTATACCACACACTTCGTGCGCTACAAGAGTTGTTTTCCCCGGACTCTGAGTGCCATACAACTGCATCCGGTATTAACTCAGTGTAGCTCCTTTCGCATGTCTCGAATTGACGAGAGGCGTGAGCTACTTTCTTCTTCATTCGTATCGAAACATTTCAAAAATCTTCATATAAAACATCCAAATCTATAACAGCGTTTACGCTTCTCTCTGAAGCAGCTAGGATATGTGTTCTTCACCGTTCCCTCCTTGGTAGTTATCCTGCTTCCTCTCCATTTTCACCAATACATTCCTCAAATCTTTGTACGAAACATCAAGACTTTGCAACCACATCTGTACTTCCTTCTGAATAGTAAGAACAGGTGCACTACACCGTTTTCTCTTTGGAAGTTGTCATGCTTCCTTTCTGCTTTCCACTTAATCACTCTTCAACTCTACTAGATCCAGTATCCTAGGGTTTGGCTATCTCGGGAGACTTTCATTAGCTCTCCGAAATCTCCCAGCAATTCCTGGTTATTGACGTCTCTCATTAAAACTGGTAGGGAAATATATATATAGCATTTATTGATCTTTATATATATATATATATATATATATATATATATATATATATATATATATATATATATATATATATATATATATATATATATATATATATATATAAAATAAGTTTATATGAGTTTGGTTTTCGGTTTGGTTTTTGGTTTTGATTACCAAAATCATATCCAAACCGAGAACCGAATTAAAAGTTCGGTTTGGTTATTAGTTCGGTTTGGTTATTTTCGGTTTGGTACGATTTCGGTTTTCACTTTGGGGAACAGCCCACCTCACTGTGCGATGAATGTATGATACTGAATTACACCAAACAATTTTGTCAAAATCTTTATAGGCTTCTTTTACTTAATATAATAAAAGAAATGGGGAAATAAAATATGAATTTAAATTTTGATCTTTGTGAGTCGAACTCAAATGGTGTGTTCACATCGATTCGTTTCACGACTCGTCCACGACTTACTTTGACCTATCCATCTCGACGTAACCTCACGGTATACTCTAAACTGCCAAACTAGTTTATTGAAGGATTCTAAAAGATAACTTATAAACAAAACTATATGTTTTCGATACACCACCATAATTATGAATTCACATTACCTATTTAATATATAAAAACTTGTTATGTTTTATAAAGACTTATACGAGTTTTATAAACTATAAACGTTCATATACTTTAACTATATCATAAGTTACTGCGATAAACCAAAACGTTTACATGAGTCATGCCCGACTTTCATCAAAGATATATTTTGATAAACAATTTACCTAAAATAATAATAATACTCTTATAAATTTCCTTTTCACTAAATACTATATACACTATATATCCATTTTGCCCACGTTTTTTCCGACAAAACTAAATAATCACTTGTGATTATTCTCTACACTCTACTTTCCAGATGTTCGTTAACGAATACTTTTTGTCATGAATACATTTTACTTTTTTTTACATGTCTGTGTATGCACTTCCAAGAGCCAATACTTACAAACATTTAGAAATCTGTTTTTCAAACTTAAATGCTGCCACACAAGCAATAAATAACACAACACTTTAAAGCTGTTGAGTTTAATTAAACTTCGTTGAGTCTTAAATTAAAAATGGGAACTAAGACATGCCTTACTAATCTAGGTCGCGTGTTGGTGCCGAACAATACTGATTTACTTCACTTTCTGACTGCTTTTGCTGAGGTGAGTTCTCGTAGCCTCACTTTATAATATGTTTTCCTTGGGTGGAAATAGTACTCAATGTTTTCCAATGTTTTCATGTTGTGATTACTGTTTACATGATTTTGGACAATATGTGTGTTTTGATTGCAATATGTGCCTTGTTGTGTGTGACATTTGTGTGCAACTGTTTAACTCCGTTTGGAGCCGAAACAATTGATAGTACTATCTGGGGTAGCTCCCCACTATGGGTAACATGTGTGTAACAATTTGGTAGGCTCAGTTGCCGTACGCATCGTGGTTTCATTAAGTGTTTACATTTGTGTATCTTGCTCACTATTGTCCTACGCTATATGATTCACAGCTTCATGGTTTAACTCTTAAACCTACAAGCTCACCAACATTATGTTGACGTTTTCTAGTACCATTTTCAGGTGATCATTATTAAGGTATTTGAAGGCACATTTATTGGAGTCAGACCATTTGATACTTGGCTACCATGTTTTCGAGACGATAAGATTTCAAAAGAGACATATTTCACTTTCGAACTTTTAGTCGAGAAATGTGTTGTATACTATTTTGTAACAATTGTAAGGTATGAATCTATGATGTTATGCAATGTGCCTTTCTCAGTTACACCTCATGATTCCGCCATCGACGGGGTGTGACACCTGGCTATAGGAAAGTATGTTGACTAGTATGGAGTATGGCGGATATTGATATTTCATAGCTATATTTGATACCTGAGCCTACTAACCAAACGGCTTCACTCGGATTCAAACTCATTCCTCTATTCCCATTCACATATACCAAACGGGCCCCTAGTAACATTACATAAAGGCAAGTTGTTAGATGTAGAAATAAGTCAAATGATGGAAACTTCAAAAATTAGGGTCAATAGAAGTTGGTTGCTGGGGGTCATTTTCAATGAAACGTGTGTTGAATGTTATTTTTATTATATTTTAAAGGATTATCTTTATAATTAGTCAAAGGGAACATGAATATTGATTAATAATAATTTCACCAACAGATTTTTTCTAGAACTTTGATGTTGTGATGTAAACATTTCATGTTAAATAACATTGATAGATCAAATATACCATTTCATTCTTGTATCTTTATATTTCAGGTTATCCCAAATCTAAGTAGCTGTTTGTTACGTAGGTTTACCATCTTGAAATGAAATGATACTTTAAATTTGCAGTTTGGGTTAATACTTTTGGAATAGAATAAAAGATTTCAATGAAAATTTATTCCAGGATAAGGTGAAATCCATGTACTTTTTTGACGCACATTTATTCACAGCCACATGTTAACCACCATTTCATAAATTTAATTCTTTCTCCTATCCTATTATTTCCTAATAATTTTTTTAAAACGCAATTACATATATCTCCACTTAAACATTACGGAGTATTAATTACATATCTCCCCAATCAAACATTTAAATAACAAATATACCCAATTTTAACTACTTAATTATCATATTTACCCATTCCCTTTTCGTATCCATTTTCAATCAACCTTTAATAGAAGTAAATTAACATACCCAATATTTTTTCCACGCCAAGAAAAGGGATTTAATCAAAAAAAAAACGAAAAAAAACACGAATGAAGTTAAACATATAAAAAAACATAAATCAAGTTGTTCCCTCTAGTGCTTATATCTCTAACTTTTCAAGTGTTATGCGTAGCCATCTTTTACAAAGATGTATTCATTTCTAGAGATGATAACCAAATGATTAGTTTATTTCAAAAATCATCAATATACATTTAGCAAGAGGAATTCGATGAGTTTAAGAGGATCACTACAAGAAAAAGTAGGACGGGCGAGGAGAATTTTGGCGGGGACGCCTCTGTCCCCGCCGAAAGTCGCTACACGACAAAAACGACGCTGAGCTGGCACACAATCTCGCTTACCGTTTACTAAATTTTCCACGCACACTTTCGGCAGGGACATGTCCCCGCCAAAAGGTTGCCAAAGTTTGACCAAATTTTCAATGTCTCCCTCGCTGGCTAATTGTTCCCGCGTTTTTTTCCCTCCAACCCTTTTGAATAGATTTTGACTTTTTGGCGGGGACATGTCCCGCCGAAAGTGAGATATTTAAAAAAATTATTTTATTTATTGATTTAATTAAGTTAAAAATCAATTAAAATTTATTTAAATTAATTAAAAAATAATTAACTAATAATAAATGTGTTGATATAAGTAATGCATAAAAACGTTATTTATATTTTTCGATATCTCTATGTTTTGACGATCACAAAATGCAAAAACATTAAACGCAAAGTTAATACGAAAACAAGTTCTTAAGTAAGTTTATATCATCTCATCCAACATAATCACTCAAGGTATGAATAAACAAGTGACTAATACATTTTATGATCAAAGGGATGTTTATTTAAATATTACAAAGTTTATAAAATTAAATAAACTTATTATATATTTTTGAAAAATATTTTTGGTAATAAAGGAAAATGTTTTATTCATAATAAATATATGAATTCAAATTTTTAACCAAAATCAGTTAGTTTTTCACCAAATAAACTTTCCCCAGAAAAAGACAAGATTCCAGGCCGTTACAGGAGGGCGGCCCCCTTAATTATAAGGGGCGGCCACCAATTAAGGGGGCCGGCATGCACCTGTTGTCAGGAATCTTTGCCTATAAATACTGGTTCATTCCTGGTATTTTTCCTCACCTTTTGCACTAAAATTTTCAGATCCAATCCTCTCTAAACATCCTTCTAAACCCTTTGATCATAAGATTATTAATCCTTGTTTCAAGTGATTTAATCCTTCCTCATCCTACCTCATCCAAAGTGCAAGAGAAGAATACTCCTTCAACCTCAAGTTTAAGAAGTATTGTAGATTTGTGAATATAGTTTTGTAGTTGTATATATTATTTGTAAAGAGTAGATTTAGGTGTGATAGTTGTGAATAGAAGTTGTGAAGTAGGAGTAGTGTTGTGAAGAAGAAGTAGTGGTGTGAAGATCTAGAGCTAAGTAGTGAAGAAGTTGTGTAGTGAAGAAGTTGTGAAGAAGTAGTGAAGAAGTTGTGGAGTGTATAAGATGTGTAGAAATCGTGTTAAGTTGTGTAGTGGTGTGAGATTGGTTCTAGCTAGAATTAGAGCCCGACATTTAGCTTAGTGTCGTAAATTGGTGTAAGCAAAAGTTGTGTAAGGTTTTCTCCACCATAAGGGAGCTTGTTGACATAGTGAAGAAAACTCTCGAGTAGGTGACTTGGGGAGTGGAGTAGGGCAAGGAAGGTGTCCTTGTAGCCGAGCCACTATAAATCCTTTGTCTCGCGGTTAGATCTTTCCATCTCTAACTTATTACTTAGTTTACTTACTTACATCTCGTATAGCTATAATTGTTTATATTATGCAAGTGTTGATTTACATACTTAGCTTACATTATTATTATTTTTCATACCTTGATATAGTTGTTCATATTGTTCAAGACTTGAGTTCACATAAGATCGAATCAAAGTTTTAAGAGTAAACGAGGTTTTAAAACTAAACTAAGTTTTCAAAAACAAAGTTTTCATAACAAACCTAAAAGGACACACATATACTATATCATATAGTTATTTTTATCCTTAACTCTAATCAAAGGCTTTTCAAACAAACAATTGAATAAACTCGAATCAATTTATTGAAACCAAGTTTTTTTTGTATAAATTAAAAAGACGTAAAACTATTCAACCCCCCATTCTAGTTTTCCACAATTGGTATCAAGAGCCACGTCAAACAAGATTTTAAAAATAAATTGTATTTTAAAACTTGAATCGATCTATGGAATCGGAAAAATATTTAGAAGGGCAACCTATGCAAAGACCACCACTATTTGAAAGTGATGGTTTTCTTTATTGGAAAAATAGATTCGAAACTTATGTGAAATCAAAAGATCTTGATCTTTGGCATGTCATCACCTTTGGTGATTTTCCCCCTATTCAATATAATTTTGAAACTAAAAAGGATGAAATTGTATCTTTTGAAAAACAAAATGATGATTTGAAAAAGAAACTAGCAAAAAATAATGAGGTTAAAATGGTTATTTATAATGCGTTACCACGCAAAGAATGATGAAAAAGAGACAACAAGAGAAGAAAAGTGTCTCATGGCAAAAGCATCCGATGAGGTATGTTCCGAAACCGAATACTATAGTGATAAAAACCTATCTTTAGATGAAAAAGACCTAGATAATGAATATAGTAGGTTATACAAAGTCATGGCTAAAAATAAATCACTAAAACATATTAATAATCAATTAGAAAATGAGGTACTTGAATTAAAAATCAAACTGCAACATTTAGAAAAAGGAAAAGAAGTTTTTATAGAATGTGAAACATGTTTAAAGGTCAAAAATGAAAACGAAAAACTTAAAGATAAAATTTCCAAACTTGACAAAGTTGAAAATAGTAGTAACTCGCTTAAGAAAATAATAAGTGTTCAAGGAACTTCGGTAAATAAAACAGGCGTAGGATTCAACTCAACTAATGTTTCAACTAGTGAAAATAAAAATGTAAAGTTTGAATGTAAACTTAGTAAACAAAAACCCTTAGATTCAAAATCTAAGTATATACTTGTAAAAGATAGAAAAATACCTATTGCGAGTGATGAGGAAGTAAAAAGTTTTTATAAACCATCACTAAAAGCCAAAACCGGATTTTCTAAACCAAAATTAAGATCTAAAACTCCACCACCAAATAGACCAAATAATCCTCATCATCGGTCTAAAACACCTCAACCTAGAAGAAATCAAGGTAGGCAAAACCTTTCTAATAACAGTCACCCAATGTGGATTTATCCACATCAACCAAGCTTTAGCCCATGGGGAATATTTTCACCATACATGCATCCTAGTCAATTGCAAACCATGTTTGGTTCAAACAACTTTGGACCAATGAGACCATGAGAACCAAGTGGCTAAATTGTCACTTTTCAAAACTATTGGAATCTCATCTACAAATGGCTTCTATAAGTCAACATGGCAACTTGAAGTTTTTGAAGAAAATTTATTGAAGAGTAAAAGGTACGCATTTCTTTTAAGTTTATCGTTAAAATTTATATTCTTAGATTAATAATTAGTTAGAATAATGCTTAGTTATATAGCTAGTAATACTTACTTGCTCACATATTATGAACCCCTCTTAGTTGGCTTTCCTAGGATTTAAATAAAATTGTTTGTTGTCGAACAACATAGAAAATGGAAATCTTCTATGTCCACTAGTAGAAAACTCATGGTGATGAAGTGAAATGAGTTAAGTGGATTAAACGTTAATATAGAAGTAAGACTAGATCCCTCGCGTAAGAAAACTATGGATGAAACAAGCTCTCGAAGACTATGGCATTAGGTTAGAAAATGTTCCTATTATGTGCAATAAAAAAGGTGCTATAGATTTAAGTAAGAATCATGTTCAACACTCTAGGACTAAACATATAGAAATACGTCATCACTTTCTTAGGGACATTATACAAAAAGAAAATATAACAATAGAGAAGGTAGCTCCGGAAGGTACCATTGCCGATATAGTCACTAAGCCTCTTAAGCGTGATTTATTTAACCACTTACGTTTAGGATTAGGAATGATGGAGCAAATTGATTAAATTCTTGGAATACTTAACATCTTCTGAAAAATCAAAGTTCTGAAAAATTTTCTTTGTCAAATGGGCGGACCCCTTAAAATTAAGGGCACCGGCCTCACTTTAAGAGGGCCGGCCATCTGATTAAAAAAAAAAATCCTTTTTTAAGTTTTTCTCAAATCTGAGTCTAGGATTCTATTTTGCACAAAATCAAGAATTGAGATATTTTGTTTTGCATAAATATATTCTCAAAGAAAACCTCAATTCATTTTGAAATTATTCTCAAGTTTAGGAAAACTCATTGTTGAATAATGATAAAAACGTTTTTCTCAAATCATGCATAATAGTCTCACTCTCGTTATCTATATGTATATAATCCAATATATACTTATATATGACACTTAGAAGTGAGCAAAGATAAATCAAGGAGATCAAAAATTGTTTCTTAGGAAAATTTATTTTCTCTTCATAGAAGTCGAAACAATCTTAACTCAACGTTTGTTTCATATAGGCACACACTAGAACAAAATCAATAATTACAAAATCACATTTGTTCCATCACTAGTTTCTCACTAACTAGTTGCCTTACACTAAGATAGGAGTTTTAGGTTGAATGATTTGCTAAATTGCTTATTTGTCTTATTGGTTATGCATGCATGCTTAGTTATGACTATTTTATGTGCTTACTTGCTTGCCTATATACTTTTCATGCATATTTCATTAAGATAATACTTGCCTTGTTGCCTAAAGAGTTGGACTCGCCCAAAACCAAATCTCATAACCTTTACACACTCAAACCTCATAACCCTTACACACTAAAACCACCAAAGTGAAATGAAAAACCAAGTCATCCCTTCCATCAACATCGCTCTGACCAATCACACCACTTGATACTCATTTCCCATCTTCACCAATAACTCCATCTAGTCATCCTCACAGAAAGATTCAACCATTCGTTTAACATCTCATGTATAACCATATCATCTCGACTCATTTGTTTAACATCTCATGTATAACGATGTCATCTCGTCTCATTCGTTTAACATTAGATGTATGAACATATCATCCCGACTCATTCTTATAACATCTAATGCATAACCATATCATCTTGACTCATTCGTTTAACAACTCGTGTATAACCATATCATATCGACTTATTCGTTTAACATCTCATGTATAGCCATACCATCTCGATTCATTCATTTAACAACTCATGTATAACCATATCATATCGACTTATTCGTTTAACATCTCATGTATAGCCATATCATCTCGACTCATTCATTTAACATCTGATGTATGAACATATCATCCCGACTCATTCTTTTAACATCTAATGCATAACCATATCATCTCGCCTCATTCGTTTAACAACTCATGTATAACCATATCATATCGACTCATTCGTTTAACATCTCATGTATAGCGATATCATCTCGACTCATTCGTTTAACATCTCATGTATAACCATATCATATCGACTTATTCGTTTAACATCTCATGTATAGCCATA
>LBNU01034566.1:45807-60890 GCA_014162995.1 Artemisia annua
TTTTTTTGTCCCTTTTTTTTTTTTTTTTTTTTTTTTTTTTTTTTTTTTTTTTTTTTTAATAATAAATTTACCTTTTGGCGGGGACATGTCCCCGCTAAAAGTTTTCACCAATTTTTTAAGTTTTCCCTCCTCACATTTACTTTATCCCGCCAAAGTTTTACACTAAAAATAAAAACGTTTAGCGGGGACATGTCCCCGCCAAAAGGTTGGCTAAAAGACAAAATATGTTTTAGCGGGGACTTGTCCCCGCCAAATGTCCCACCAAAAAAATAGCACCACTGTGCACGATGCATCTGTTTCTCCCCTTCTCCTCGTTTAATTCTTTCCTCAACCCCTCTCCTCGTTTAATTCTTTCTCTTCTCTTCTCCTTTCTTACTCTCGACAGTGAACCACTACAAACACAGGTTGGTATTTTTGATTTTAGTTAATTGTTTTTTATTTTTGTTAATTTGTGTTAATTTTGTTATTAGTTTTGTATGAATTGTTTTCAGTTCTTGATTTTTATTAATTTTTTTGTTTTTTTTCTTTTCGAGACCATTGTACAGCCTAGATCAACTCAAGCCGAGACCACAGCCGAGAGCCGAGAACCTCATTAAGGTTGGCGTTTTTATTTTTGTTGTTTTTTTAAATTTTAAGTTTTGTTTGTGTTTAATTTCGGGGTTTGTTTTTTGTTTGTTTGGTTAGCACCATAGCCGGAGCCGGACCACCACCACGAGCTGCTGCCGTCGACGACTCACCACCAATAGGAAAATATTTTTTTTGGTTTATGTAAATAATTATAGTTTTGGTTTGTTAGCACCACCACGACACACCGACGTTGCCACACTGCAGCTGTTCACTACCACAACACACCGCCGCCGTAGTAGCTGCTATTGGACACCACCACACCGTCGCCTTTATTGCTACTGTAAGTAATTTAATTTTTTTGTTAATTTATTTAGTAGTTATAATTTTGTATAATGTGTAGTTAGTTTGAAATGTGTGATTATTGAGTTGTTATGTTTGATTGTCCATTTAAGAGTTCGCATTGAAAGTGCATGAATTGGTAGTATTTATATAATGTGTAGTATGCGTAAATGTGTGAACTGGTAGTATGTTCAAGTATTGTGGAAGCATGTGTGAATTGTTCGGATAATGTGAAAATTAGATAAGTATTTTAATGGATTAGTTTGCGTTTGAAGTTATCAAAGTAGAGTGGTGTAAGGTTATTGCTTGGCGGCTTTCGTTATTATATGTGGTTTTAATGGTAGTTGTAAGGCTGAATTAGCAAATAAAGATTGAAGTATGTATGTCTCGTGTTTCATGGTGCGTTGTTTCTTTATGTGTACTTGTAGGTTGTAGCAAAATATTACTATTGCTCTTGTGAATATGGTTGCGCAAGTATCCTTTGTGGTTTGACTTTTGTGAACTTTCGAGTACATTTATTGAATGACATGAACTATTTTTGAATTAAGTGTCAAATAGTTAGTTTTATACGAGCTACAAAACTGGTTACTGATTCGCAACTGATCAATATAGCAACTGATCAATGGTGTTTTTCTTCTCGCAGGTAGTTATGATGGTTAAGAGATGCAAAGTTACTTTTGGAGGATACTTAGAGTTCTATATTTTAAAGTTTACAATTTAGGTTGACGCTTTCTACTAATTTTTTCAGACATGAAATTTATTTGTGATGCAATGTATAAAAGGATATTCCGTTTTTTAATCGTTTGACGAATTTCTAATTTATAATATTATGTTTAGCGAATTTGAACCATTTGTGGTGTTGTAGCATATTTTGTGATGTTGTAGCATGTTTGTGGTTATAACACAGGTTGGTTATTGTAGATTTTTTCCAGAAAAAATCTGGAAATTACCCATTTTGCAGCAATATGCTGCAAAATGGGTCAGACGATTTTGGCGGGGACATGTCCCCGCCAAAATCATGATCCAGTTATATCTGGTGCACACTTTTGGCGGGGACATATCCCCGCCAAAAGATTGAGCCCCTTCTGTGGATACCACTTTTAGCAGGGACTTGTCCCCGCCAAAAAGAGATGAATAATTAAGTAAATTATTTGTTTACGACACTAATTACACCATTGAAAAATACTTTTAACGGCGACATGTCCCCGCCAAAAGTCTTGCCACGCTGGCAGTGTTTGACCAGACCAAATTGTCCATGCTGGCAGTGTGGGTCCCACAAGTCCACGCTAATAAGACAACACGTCCCCGCCGAAAGTTATCAGCGAAGAGGTTTTTGCGAGGAACTTTCGGCGGGAAGATGTCCCCGCCGAAAGGTATTGGCGGGGACATGTCCCCGCCGAAAAGCTTAAAATGTCCCAGCTAAAAGTGGTGAATGTTGTAGTGGATAGCGACTGCATATTAATGTTGTTTGCACCCGGATGAAGGAGAATTGAACAGGCATATTTGTTATTTTCATATTTGGTTGGAGAAATATGTAATTAGTGGACTTTAAATAGGGATGTATGTAATTCTCTTTATTTTTAAATTGATTATTTATTTATAAATTATTTATATTTTTAATTAATTATACATTTTCTCTCTCATACTTTTATTTTAAACATTTCTCAAATCTGAATTCAATTCAAATTCCACTTACAAACCAAACACACCCTAAATCATGGATATACAAACAGACTTCTAGACCAATGAAACTATAAGACCTGCCATAATTATGATCTACACTTTAAAAGGTTGAACATTTCATTTTATTCTTATATCTTTATATTTCATTTTATTCTTTTTAAGCACAAAATTACTAAATTCAAAATTTCATTAATTGAAAAACATTACATTAAACATTGATAAAACACATAAACTTAGAAAATAAAAACATAAACTTATCTTCTAAAATTAAAAGATATATATCCTCAACATTAAAAGGTTGAAAATCTTTAAAAGGTTGAAAATCATTTATAATTTTATATCATCAACATTAAAAGATGAAATTGGAGAAAAATGTTGAGATTGGTTTGAAGGTGGAGAAGCTGAATTGTGGGATGTTGGTGACCAAGACGAGGAATACATATGTGGATGGTAAATGTTTGGTTGTTGTTGTTTATAAATTTCTGGGTTAAATGAAAGTACGGACGAATTAATTTAGTAATTTTGTTGTTGTTGTTGTTGTTGTTGTTGTGTTAGCGTGCCGTATACAAAACTAGCTTGCTTGAAGTTAATTAGTGGTGAGTGACAGCATCGAAAATTAGAATTAGGCGTTGGAACTTTTTGTTGTCGACGTTGTTTTGATGTTTTGGTTTTGGGTGTTCTTTGAGACATTTTTGAAAGTACATAAAGTATAAAGAATGTGATTTGAAAGCGTAAATAAAAATGAAAGTGTATTAGGGTTCTTATAAGTAGATAAACATAATTTTATTATTTTCTATAAAATATCTCACCCAACGTTTGAAATAGCTGTTGAGTCTTTTTTCCTTCTCTTTTTGTTTTGTCGATAACCAATCCACCCACCAAGCATAGTGTTTGGGTGAAGTTATAAGGGATCACGCGTGGTCCAGTCACTTAAAGCACTTGTTTTCCCCCTATTACGATCACTTTAAGAAATACGAGCAACTGAGCCAAAAGATCTTTTTCCTTTTTGAAAAGTAATAATATTGTAAAAATAAATAGAATACATTACAATGAGACTCTATTATGAGAAATGCTAGACCTACAAAAAAAACTCCCACAAAAAACATCCACAAAATGATGTGTCAGCGGGTCATTGATATACTTTGTAACAGTTTCTCTCTCCTCTCTTTGATTGAACCAATCACTATCTGCCACAAGGGTACTACAAACATACTCCCACAAAGAACTAAAAACCAACAATGACTCTAAAATTACAATGACCTTATGAAAGATCCAATCATCCAAGGAGAACCTCTGTCATTTAAACACTCAACATATATTTAAAAACAATCACCTGGTAAATGCAAGAAGACGGGTGAAAAAGCGACACCCTCGTATCTTTGACAATATGCGTTGAAACCTCAATCCAAACCAATATTTAATCCCATGACACTTACAGATCCACGTCCCCTAAAGTGTTGTTGAATAATTCTTATTCATTAATATCACTTAGCATGAAATTTATTTCATATTTAGATCCGTGTTATCTGAGCATTGCGTTCAATAGTTACGTACTCACGTATTCTTGTAGAATTCCATGATACTATAATTTGCTTCCTTACAAGCGATGTTCAAAGAAGTGAACCCCGCCTCTTTAGCCAAAGCGTAGTATTCTTTTATCGTTCGCTCTTTGCCACTAGGGCTAATAAGCAACATCGACATATCAATATTCATGGCGCTCTTAGAACCTTCGTCATTGTCATTATTATTATTTTCGGGGTCGGGCATGATCATTTCCAATGCCACCACCTTCCCGTTCTCTGGCAATGCCTCCCAACAGTTCTTTAGAATCTTGATACAACAATTGTCTCCCCAGTCATGAAGTATTCACTAAATGCACAATACGCCGTGTTTGATTAGCTAAAAGATTATAATTTACAAAAGAGATATGTGTATATGTGTATAAAAATCTATATAACTTGACACATTTTGTTTTGTTGTGTATCCTTCTTTTTTCATTCCTATTAAATGACCAAACTTTTCAATTTATCCTTTGTTGCGTAATGAGATACGATATAGAAATTTTTGAAACTTTACAAAACAAAATCGAGTACTCGATAAATGATATTTACGTTTTAAACATTGTTTTCTTTCTCTTTTTCTTCTTTTTTTCTCCACACGTGATAAATAATGCTTTCTTTAATTCAAATATAATTTAACTATGTTTAAAGGACATATATATAATGATAAAAGGTTAATTGTTTAAAATGAATAAACCTAGGGTTACTCTTAACTTGAAATAGAAGGTTATGAAGTTAGTCTATAATAATAAGTATTAATTAGCATTTAAACTCTTTAGATACGTAGAGTCAAACTTATTTCAATCTCTAAAAGTCCATTTAACTCATGATTTAGGAAATGGGTGATATGATTAACGACTAGTAACACGACAGTAATTCAAGTTATGTGACACATATTACTCTTTTTAGCAATAGTGAAAGTTTTTGAATGTTTTTTTAAGTACTACATTTTGCAACGTTGTATGTCTGTTTTTTTTCTCTAGTAAACTATACCAAAGTTTCAAAACTTCTTATGTTGTGTGATACTCAATGCACAATAAAATAAAAAAATAAAAACAATACAGAAAGGTTATGCACAAAGAGTGGATGTACCAACCTTCAAGAAAATAACATCTCCCTTAGGAACACTTTCAAACATATCTCCACTGACATGCTCCACACCTAGTCAATAACATTGAGCCCATCAAAATCATATATTTACATCGGCTAAGAACCTAGGTCCATTGTTTAACAAAGATATGATGCATAAAAACATGATTCATGTGTGCGTTTATGAAATTTTATACCTGGATAAGGAAGTGCTTCCTTGATTACATGGGGTAGGTCAAAATTGATTCCTTTGATATTAGGATACTTGGAAACAATAAGCTCAAGATTAGCACCTAAACCACCACCAACATCAGTTAACTCTTTCACCCCTTCGAATCCCTTGTACTTTTCAAGAATCATCTTCATCACTATCCTTGTATAATCATACATGCCCTTATTAAACACCTCATTGAATCTGTTATCTTTTGCAGGGTACTCAAATGCATTCACCCCATGTGCCTTGACAAATGGGACCCCTCCCTCAACTACAGCATCTTTCAGGTGATACCTGCGCCAATGCAAATAATATAGCGATCAGGGATGGCAATTGACTAACTTTTGTGATTGTGAGCCAAGTGGAGTTAAGTTTTAATATAGTTATAACAGGTTATGTACGTAGATAAAACTATAAAACAAATAGCTGAAAATGAAACTAGCTATCTTTCAGAGGTTGGCTAAAGTAGGATACTGAAAATGAAACTAGCTATGATTCGCCCAATAATTTTCCTACCTCTATTTAGATCTCTTGCTCGTGTTTGAGTAGTTACTCATCACTTGGAGTAGTGTTAATTAATATATCCATGCAGTTATATAACTAATCAAGATATAAGATGCAAGGAAAATAACTAACCAACAATCGACAAATACTTTATCATATATAAGGAGAAGCGTGGAAGAATGAGACGTCCCATTTTCCTTTCGCACATAATAATTTGACACATGTGTCATGCTATACAACGTCTTAGAGTCTCCATGCTCATCTGTGACCACTTTCGACGTGAGAATAGATTGGCTAGCAAGAAACCGAAGAAGCCGTTCAATTAAAACCGGGGTTTCAGGGCTTTGCTTAGGAAGACTAGAAGCTAAATCAAAAGCCGAAAACTGGCCACCAGGAGTCTTTGCCATGATCTCGAAAAGATCAAGTTCTAGAGCAGTTTTGATGACCATAGGAAGAAACACTACACTATTTATTTGATTCACTCTTAGTAACCCTTCTTCTTCTCTAGACATCTTGTTATCTTCTTGTGATGATGAGTCCATGATTGAGCTAGATTATGTCTATTGGTGAATACTTGCCATGAATCTACCTTCTATATAAAGGGAACTCCCTTTTTTACTTTAGCAGAGAAAAAAAAAAAAAAAAAAATAAAAATAAAAAAAAAAATAAAAAAAAAAGACACGTCTTAGGTAATAGCTAGACACAATTTGAGCTTTGAAAACTTATATCTATTTTCTTGACTTTCTTGCTCAACAAATTGTACATCAAGTTCCGGCTTTCCTCTACTCACTGTGATACGACCCGTTAAGGTTGTATCGATACTATGCACCACTTCAAGCGGGCGTGAGCTCCTCAAGAAGAATAAAAGAGAACTTAGAATATTATTTTGATAGAAAAACTATGATTTCATTCATTATAATGGCTCGGTATATATAGCTGGTGAGATAACCCTTACAATGATAACACATATCCAATAATAACTCGAACACTTATCCTATAATGACTCGACCTACTTTGGCACTTATCATCAGACATTGACCTGCTCTGGCACTTATCATCGGACACTGACCAACTCTCGCACTTTCCTAGATAACGACTCACATGACACAATCTTAACATGACTCGAATACGACTAAACAAAAGATAGTTATCCATTTCCCTCTCAACAGTAGGTGTAACACCCCCAGTTTTGAATAGCAGTGGAAGCTAGACGAGGGTATTATTTTATGGCACACAGTACAAATTACAGAAAACGACTCTAAATGAGACGTTTTGAAATAAATTATCATTCGATTTACATATAACATTTCAGAGTTTACAAAAGAGGTCCCACAAGTTTTAAGTGTACTTAAGTAGTAAATACAACATAAAATTTTAAAATTTTTTCGAATGATAATGATATGCAGCGTCATCAAAATATTTTCCGTGCGCCTTCACATGCCAGCTTATACCTTTATGACCTGAGAAAAAACATGCTAAAAAGTCAACATAATGGTTGAGTGAAGTCATAGGTTTATAGTAATGGATAATAAGTTTTCAAGTTTAAGAGACAGTTGCGTAACCCACAATATTCATAAAACAATTATTATTGCTCTAAGCTCATGATACGCAAAACGTTAACTGTGTATATCAAACAATGATATATATATAATAATTGCCCCGTGTAGGTATTTGCCGTATACCTAGTATCTCAAATATAGTTGTTTGTTACGTAGATACCAAACATATAAAATATATATTAAGCATCATTTCCTTGTTTAGGACTAAGAAAAAAATTTATGAAAATACTTTTACTACAAAACAAAGAGTTGTCCTAAACGCTTATTTCAAAACCGCGTCACTTTATGACTTGTTCTAAAGACATGATCAAACACTTACAAACTCTTTTCTTTTATTCGTTTAAGAAAACTTTCAAGCTAGTATGACAAAGTATATTTAACAACAAAAAATGTAAGTATTAAGCAAAAAAATACTTTTCATATTTTATCTCCCTTTAATGGATAATTTGATACATGGATCGTACTCAATTTTAAAAACCATTTGTTTTAAAAATTAGAGCTACGTAGCTCTGATACCAATTTTGGAAAACGTAGAAGGGAGGGGGTGAATACGTTTTCTTTTAAAACCTTAAATCTTTTGTATCAAATCACCGATTAAGTTAGATGTGATATGAGAAGTATCAATAATAAACTTATAAGAACTACAACATGCCATGATAATATAAACACAATCACAATATTGCCTTCTAGGTACAATACAAACATATTCACGCAATATAAGATCGACGGTACCTTTATTTCTCACGGTACCCTTAATTATTTAAGGGTACCGTCCATAATTAACGGTACCGTCCACACACTTAATCACCACAACGAATCACACAATTCAAATATAAATATAAAGAGATAAATATAAGTAAAGATGTAAAGCAAAAGGTAAAAGAAGACGCAAACCGGACACAATGACTTATAGTGGTTCGGTCACGAAGATCCTCTTTGCCCTACTCCATTCTCTAAGTACCCAACTCGGGAGTTACTTCACTAATCAACAAGCTCCCTTCTCGGTGAACAAAACCATACAACCTCGTTTACAATATTTTCCGACAGGGGTTCTTCTTCGGGTACAACCAAATCGGTTATGTTTTGTGGCCCAACATAACGAACCTTGTGTTATGAGGCCTAAACACATAAACTGCGCCGCTTACATTATTTTCCGACACTAAACTAAATGTTGAATTCTAAACTAGCTAGAACTAATCTCATGCACGATCTACCCGATCTTCACCCAATCTACACAATCTACACACGATCTACCCGATCTACACAATCTACATGCGATCTACTCGATCTATCCAATCTACACAATCTTTGCAATCTACACAATTTCTACCCAAAGAAGCAAGTATGGTGGATGTACAAAGTGAGATCCAAGACATAGTAGTCAAATGGATCAAAGTGCCAAATCTAACTATCAAGAACTCTAATCTTTAATCGGATGAACTTCTATTGACAAGAAGCCTTCAAAAGACGAAGATCACAAGTGCACTAATTTTGTTGTGATAGATCTTCATATGTGTGTGGATAGCAAGATCTCTAAGCTTGCTTGGATTAATCATGAAAGTATGCTTACAACAAATGAGAGTTAGAAGCATTATGATCAAAGTTTTATGGTGGATTAAAGAGTAAGAAAGATATGCTAAACATGAGAGAAATCTAATTAAAATGTGTGTGAAAAGTTATTTAGAATTGTGAAAATGAGCCACTATTTATTGGGAAAAAAAATCTGTTGTCAACGTACCGATGGTACCTTTAAATATTTAAGGGTACCGTCTGGAATTAAAGGTATCGTCTGATATTTAAAGGTACCGTCCCTATTGTCAGACGCTCCTTTTTGTCTTATTGTGGTGGCTTGTTTATCTAGTGAGGGTGTTATCTATTTTAGGTGGGAAATTCAAATTTTGAATTATATATCTATTAAAACATTTTCTAAATGATAGAAATAAGTTGTCTAATTAATTTTGTGTAAATGTTTTTTCACATTTAAATATGTGAAGTGTATGACAGAAAAATATTTCTTTGATCATAACGCAACGTAATAAACATACTCGAACCCGTGTTGAAGCATACCTGAGATGTCGAGAGATGTTGATGTAAGCATGCTTTGATGATTTGTGGTTACGAGTAACTTACGCATTTTACGTTATGTATTACAAATTACATGTTTGTCATTATTAAAACTGAAAAGACCGTTTAGTCTAAATATCGTAATATGAGGAGGGAAAAGGGGATTATAGGATTTAGGTTAAATATAATATGGGCCGGGTTTTTATGATTTATATATTTCTATGTAGGAATGTACAGGTGGAATTTAAAAAAAAAAATATTAATCTAGTTGGATATTCAACCGGTCATAATTATTATAACGTAAAAAATTAGCAGGTTCTAATGACTAAATTAGTAATAAAAAAAGTTTGTTACTTATATTTGAAAAGTTGTGAAAGTACAATGCTAATATATGGACTTAACCCTAAACATAATGTAACTAACTCGTAGTAAAAGCTAACTATATGGTATATATAACCACTTAAGGTGGCCTAGTGGTAAAAGTGCTTGTGACTATCACTATAAAATGTGTGAGGTCTCAAGTTCAATTCCTGCTAGGCGCAAATAACCTTAAGTGGCCACACCAACCTCCTGAAAAGGGTGGGCTTTACCTGGTATGAGTCTGTGTGGCGATGGGTTCAAACCTCGTGAATTAGTCAGTCAAAAGGTCAGAAATCATGGCTACCAAAAAAAAAGGTATACGAAAATCTTTGGACGGGGCTATAAACCGAGCTTAACCAAGCTGTACTAATGGCTGGACCTAAGCGGGCTATTAGATCATAAATTTAGTATGTGTTTTGTTAATGATAGATTTTACGGTTGTCAATAATAGAATAGTTTTAGATGCAGAAGTGATTGCTTATTATAAAAGGATTATTACCTTAAAATATAACTAACTAAATTTTTTCTATGAATAAACCCTTTCTTTATAGCTTCTTTTACTTCTGCGGCTTCTTTCATTCCTTCAAAGCTGTAACGTCTTTTCCCAAATAACATTATTCTGACATTTATATTAAACGTAACATGCTCAAACAACTTATTCATGTCCATTGTGGACATTTTATCCCCATCTTTTAAAGACAGGAACAAGAGTTCATTAATAATACTCTTTACTTCTGAGTTGCATACAATCTTGAGCTTTTCAAGACGCTGGCTCATAAAAAGCTCAGAAGTGAACAGCTTCCGTTTCTGCTGCCAGTATAGTCCATATGGCGCGAGTCCAAAACCAGCATGGTCATAGGCCACGTAACGGCTCACAGCCATATTAGGCCTAGTTTCAAAACATTTGTCATTGGTGGTATAGCACTCTTTGACCATGTGCCAATTGCTTATAACCAATGCTCTTTGAATACCTTGCCATAGAGAGTAAACTGGCCCGTAATCATTAGCTATTTTTCCATGTATATATCTTTGCCAAAGGAGCTTGACCTTGTAGAAGATGAAGGTGACCTGCAAAAGGCACTGCTCCATATGGTTCTGGAGCAACCAATTTATCACCTTTAGTTACTGTGCTGTGTCTTAAGCTTCTTTTGTAAGTATAAGCTACAACGAAAATAAAGATCCCAAACATTGGTATGAACTGAGTGAAAAAATCCATATATGTTGATGATATCGTTTGTATAGTACTTTGGCAACATGACCCACAATTCATCTAAACTCATAGCTAGGCAGTTTGATAAAAATGCATAATTTAGCACTGAATGAATCAAAGGTGCTGAATAATTTAAAGGTGCTGAGTTAATATATTTCTGAACGAAAATGATTGTTTGATAACCTTTTGAATGTCCATTCTGAATATTTAAAAATTACTATTTTAACCCTAATACTATAATACGTGATTTAATACTATTTTAAGTTATTTACACCGTATCAGTTAAATAATCATTTTCCATATTGTACTTGTAACGTATCACTTAGATAATCATTTTCCACATTGTGTATGTTTATAGCATGTTTATTACTCCGTAATATATTTAAAAGAAAATGAATCTATGAAACTATCATCACAAGTGTAATTGCAGTGTTAATTGTTAAATATATAAACATAGATGTTAGCACCAAAAGGGTAACCATTTACGTTAATAAATAAAAAGTAACCATTACTTGTGCCCATAAACCAATATAGATGATGATGCATGTAGAATATTAGTAAATAATAACAATAATGATAGCCTATAGTATAAACTATAAAGAATGAAAATTAAATAAAAGAAAACATGCAAATAATAAACTATTTTGCCTCGGTTGTACCATATTGGATTTTTGGAAATTTATGTTACTGTAAATGATTAGGATAGGAGAGAGAGATGTAGGATAGGGGTAATTAGAGGGGCGGGTGTGGACTACTCGTCCTTCGCCAAATCCAGCTTGGCACCTCCTCGTTGCTCGCGACCACATCTCATTGCTTCCTCATGCCTCGCAAAATCAAGCTCCTCGTCTGCACGGCGAGGGTGGAGCTTGTACTATTGTCAGGCATTTTGTTTATTTTTTTCGTTATTTGTTTCCTTTTTTTTTCCTTTTTTTTTAAGATGTTGGAGCAATTTGTAGCAGAGAGGAAGAGGATACATGGAGTGTTGCAGTTATTGATGGAGGCGAAGAAATTTTAGATGATGCCCTAAAGTAAAATTTTTTATAATAGAGGCCCAACTCATATGAAACATATTTATTTCACAAAGCCCAACTGCATAGTTTTAGTCCATAATTCATTGTGACAAGTTACCAAAAAACTTACATGTTTGAATTAAAAATAACACATCAAGGATTTTATTTATTTGTTTATTTATTTTAATTTTTTTAATGAATGAATTTTATGTTATTTAAAAAATTGAATAAAAAAAATAAAGTTGTAAGTGGTGGGACCAAAATGAGTAAATTATAGTTAGTTGTGAGTGAAGGGGTTGTAAGGGAAGGTTTGTTAAGATGATGTGGCACCCCGTAAGACCCGAATGAGTAAAAACACTTAGGGGGTGTTTCTTTTTCTTGTTAGCTAAGAGAATGGGTCCACAAACCCTTTTAATATTATTTCTTTACTAAATGGGGCCCATTATTTCCCTTAGTTGGTCTATATCCACAAGGCTAGAATTGTAACCCCCTCCCCAATAAGTGGCTCATATAGATGTGGAGCCCACACACTCTCTTAGCTAACACAAAAAAGAAACACCCCCTTACTCACCGCACCCACCACTCTTAGGAGAATATCAAGTCCACTGAATTGTTTAGAGGCCCCTACCTCGGATAAGTCGCTCAGTGCCATATTAATCATCCAGTGGTAGTTTTTGTCAACATCAAACATGCTGACCGATTAGGTAAGTAATAATCAGCGGCTCAGCGCTGACCCATCTCATTCAGGACCAATCAAACACACCTATGGATTCAAGCATGACGACTCGTTAGTATTCTGTTAAAAATTTCAAAGAAAGACGACATATACTTTATTGTCTGTTTTAAATTTCGAAGAAAAATGACTAACATGTTATAAATGAAACATTTTCAGATCAAATAATTTGTCATTTTTTCAAATTTAATGATATAAAGACCTTATTATAAGGCTTTAAAGAGGAGTTAGCTAGTTACAAAATATACGTTGGAATAACTTAGCAAAGGTTGAATAATATTAAGCCTATTAATATTGAATCTTGAAAAAGGATGGCTGTTAAGTAAGCTCATATTAATATGGGTAAAGTCCATAAATTAGTAACATACTTTCTCAACTTTACAGAGTTAGATAACGACTTTTTTTATTACCAATATAGTTATTAAAACCGGCTAATTTTTAACGATATAGTAAATATGCTCACATGCTACCTGGTAAACCGGTAACCAAGCTTATTTGGCATTTTATTTTTATTTTTTTTGTGCTTAGGTGTTAGCTTATGTGGCATATTTATGCTTATGTCATCACCACTACATATTCTCCGGTAACTATCATCTTCTCCGGCAATCTTCATATTTTCCGACTAATAATTTTCCGACAAACACTACAAATATATATATATCAATTTTCCGGCGAGCTCAAGTGTGATTTGATGAATCCAAAAAATTATCACACGAATAATGATAAAAATTCTCTTTCGGCGGGACAGAAGCAGATTCCGGCGACACCAAAACACAAACAATCACCATTCATTTGACTAAACAAATGAATCTTTCTTTGACTAAAAACAACTACTCATTCATTTGACTAAACAACAAAAGATGGAGTAACTAGGAAACCTTGAAAACCAAAACCACTTAAAACTAAAACAACCAAAACAAGAAGCAAGATCTTAGGCTTTACTTACTCATTTCAAGACAAAAGATAATTTAAGATCTATACAACTAACCCAATATTGATCTTGATTCGAAAACAAAACAAAAAAACAAAGCATGTTTTTGGCCAAAAAAAAGTCAACCTAATCCCCACCACCACCACCATCATCAGATGAGGAAGAAGATGACACCGGTTCACATGTTTTTGGTACACAGGTTTTGAATGGGTTACGATTGTTTGTTTGATACATAGGTTTTTTAGATGCAGGTATATAAGTTGTTGATAGTATATAAATCAAAGTTTGAAATGGGTTAGGATGGTTTTTTTGGTGGTAGAAATATTTTTTAGATCTAAGCATGTATATAGGGGGAAGTTAAGTAAAATGAAAGTCAATAAGTCTAGCATGACTATATTGAATTGGTAGACATGTTTTTTAGATCTAGGCATGTATGAGGTGGTAAAAAATTCAATGACGTGGAAATTATTTTAAATGTATTTAAATGAGGTGGATATTCAATAGGTCATATTTACTATATCGTTAAAAATTAGCCGGTTTTAATCACTATATTGGTAATAAAAAAAGTTCGTTACCTAACTCTGTAAAATTGAAAAAGTACGTTGCTAATTTATGTACTTTACCCTATTAATATTGTGTATGTAGGCTACAACAAAATGTAAAAGAGAGTGGAATTCAAACAGTCCACAATTATTTAGTGAAAATACTTCATAGCAGATAGTGTTTGTTGTCTGATCATGCCAAGATGTTTATGACTCGTGGCTTTGAGGGTTTTGATAGAACTCTGGAGGAAGTCGTGGAGTGATGATCACTTCAAGGGGTTTGACCTTTGGCAACGATTGGCCAAACCCCTCGGTCATGTCCACAGGCTTCCCCATTGGTGTTGACAAGTCAAACCCTTGAAGTAACCGAGCAAGTGTCAAGTGAACTACACGCAAAGCAAATGTAGTAGCAGGACACATTCTTCTTCCTGAGCTGAATGGAATGTATTCATAATTATGACCCTGATAATTGATATGTGAGTGCTCCTCAAGAAACCTCTCAGGCCTAAATTCATTAGGATTTGACCAAATTCGGGCATCACGATGTAGCTTCCATATGTTGACAATCAGACGAGTCCCTTTGGAGACATGATATCCCCCAATATCACAGTCGTCAATGGCCTCACGGGGTGCTCCTAAGGGACCTGGTGGGTACAATCGGAGTGTTTCCTTCACTATAGCTTGTAGATACGTTAGGTTTTTTATATCCGATTCTTCGA